>JANIVK010000007.1:0-165578 GCA_030555795.1 Entelexis sorbosivorans | reverse complement strand
CGCTCGAAGTACGCACTTGCGTATGTACAGGGACACAAGCCTAGCACCCAAGCTTTTGCGGAGGGCTAGTCAGCAGCAGTTCTTATCGGCAAGGTAGCGTTATGTGATCAGCCGAAAAAGATAAGGCAAATGGCAATGCTTGTAGACCCACTTCGTGCCCATCAGTAATTGTCAAGCATCTAATCTTGGGGGTTTAAATTCGTATATACAGCTCATTTGTTTTTGCCGAAGGTCTCATTCACACCCTTTGCAACGTAGTTGACGGCTTCCTTAGCTTCGGCAGCGATGCCCTGTACAGCGTCAGACGCGAAGTCGGCAGCAGTGTGGGCCGGCTGAGAAGTAGTCGTGTTAGCGAACAGCTCGGAGGCGTCCTTGTGGGCCTCGTGCAACTTCTGTTCAATGAGCTCACTGATGTCAGTGGCGCTTAGCTGCTCGGCCTTGGTACTCGCCTCGTCAACCACCTCGCGGGCAGCTTCCTGAGCCCAAGTAGCGTACTCTGAAACCTTGCCAGTGAGGAGCTGGTTCGATTCGCTGGCCTTGGATGCAAGATCTGAAGCCTTAGCAGAAGCGATTTCCTGGGCTTGACTCGTGAGGTTGTTGAAGCGCGCTGTCGCCTCATCCCACGCCGAGGAAGACTTCTCCGAGGTCTGATAAGCCGCCTCAGAAACAGCATCCTTTGCCCTAGCAAACTCTGCCGATACAGCCTTTTGCGCCTCAGTAGCGTACTGGCCAGCAGCCGACACCGCGCTTTCGAGCTGGGCGTATGCCGAATCCTTAACATCACCAGCAGCCTTCTCTGCGTCGCTCAACTTTGCATACACGTCGTCCTTTTTCTCCGCAGCCACCTTTTCAGCGTCACTGAGCTTAGCGTAGGCAGAGTCCTTGTACGCAGCAGTCGCGCGCTTCGCCTCCTCATAGCGAGAATCAGCAAGCTTCTTGGCCTCGCGAGCATTTTCAATAGCAGTGGCTTTATATTCTGCCGACTTAGCAGCAGCCGTATCCTTCAGCTCAGATCCCTTAGCGGCCGCAGCCTTCTCGAGCTCGCGCGTCTTTGCCGCAACGGCGTCCTTATACTCATCACCCTGAGCAACGGCCGAGTCCTTCAATTCCCCGGCCTGAGTGACGGCCGAGTCCTTGACTTCAGAGGCACGAGCAGCGGCAGCGTCCTTCAGCTCTACCGCCTTAGCGGAGGCGGCGTCTTTGGCGTCAACAGCGGCGCTCTTAGCATCCGTAACTGCATCTTTGGCCTCAGATTTAGCAGCTTTAGCTGCATCAGCAGCCCCAACAGCTTCCGTGTCCTCCTGGAAGTCAGCATAAACTTCGGGGTATTGGCGGAAGCAGTTCTGCATGGCCGAGAACTTGGGAATGCATTCAGAGCCCTTGATTTCCTCGGTGGAATAGATAAAACAAGCAAAGGCCTCTTTGAACTCTGGCCCGCAAGGCCCGTGGGCCATGCCTCCGAGGCACGGGCAGTCCCAGTTGATCTCACCTGTCACAGGATTGTAGGCTGACTGGCCTTCGCCACCCTGTTGCGCAGCAGCACGCTCTTCATCCAGAAGCTCTTGCGAGGGCTGCTCAAAGTCACGGTCCGAGAGCTGGACTACGCCGGTCTGCACCTCTGCAAACCCAACTTTTTCGGGCCCGCTGTGGGCAAGTGCGACACCAGTACCAGCAAAGACCAGACCTGAAGTAAGAGCAACGGACCGTCCCACTCTTCCACGAGTGGCGGTACGGGAAGCACGACGAATGAAGTGTCTGAACATGTCTTTTTTTTTAATTCACCAGGCCTGACTGGGGTGGGATATTGGTTGCGATTTGTGGTTCGAGGATTTGGGTGGTTATTGCTTCGCACATATATATAAGGGTACGGGTTGAGCGCACGATGCGAATTGTGCTGCGGTGCAGAATTCTGCCAGGGCGCACACACTAAACTCGCAGCGTGGGGAGCCTCGCTATTGGCTCGTTAAGCCCCAGTTCTACGCGTCGGCCATACTACGGATTTTGCGTACGAACAAAGACAAAATGCTTTGTTTCATAGCGAAACCGCGTTCCATGGATACGCTCACGTGTTTATATGGGGCGTGTTGGAGGCGAGTAGATACCCAGGTGGAACCTACTGGTGTAACAAGGCGCCCAGAATGAGCCCAATTGACGCCGTCTCGTGGCTCGAGGGGAAACCCATGGAGGACGCGGTGCTCATCGTGCTTAACCAGCCGATTGTCCGCAAAGACCTGTTTGACCTAGCGTGGGATTCGTGTTCCCATGTCGCCGTGACGGACGGCGCTGCAAACCACTTGTCGAATATGCATATCGAACGCTACGTACCGGATTTTGTCATTGGTGACTTCGACTCCATAAAGCCCGAGTCTCGCGCTTTCTACGAAAAGCAGAACGTACCCTTTGTGTCGGATCCGGACCAGTATTCCACGGACTTTATGAAGGCTATGAAGTACAGTCACGAACGCTACGACAAGCCGCAACGGCCAGTAAGGAAGTTTCTCGCGTTCGGGGCGCTTGGAGGGCGTGCGGATCACACATGGCATTCGTATTTGTGTATGTCGTTGGCCAAGGATCATGGCGACAGGCTCATCCTCGTTGGGACGCAGAGCATCATGTTTTTGCTTGAGCCAGGCGAGCATGAAATCCTGTCGCCTCGCACCAAGGTTGGCAAGACATGTGGCTATGCACCGCTTGAGGGTAGCGCCACAGTAACCACTAGAGGATTCGAATGGGACGTTGAAGACTATGACATCAGTTTCACTACGAGACTGAGCACGTCGAACCATTTGGTAGCGGATCAAGTTTACGTCAAAACGGACAAGCCTTTGATGTTCACCATGGAGCTCAAATAGGTCGCAGGTCGTTATACTCGGTGATTCTCATTGCTCATTGTTTGCTGCCGTAGTTGTGGGGAAAGAAAACATATTGAGGCTGGCGCGAAATCTCGGATATAATTGTTTAGCTTTCATTTATGCAGTCGACTCTTATGTTTGCATTCGACGTTGACGGGAAGTAACGATTCCGTTGCAAGAATTCGTTGTAATTATGCTCGACTAAAGGAGATCGCTAATATTGATTACCGCGGTCTTGCTTCTCATGAGCTCATCCCCGTTCTTGTAGGCAAAATGGTGCTTTATGTCAAAGCGGAACTTGGCCATTTGGAATAAAGAAGCTCCTTTTAAGGGCCGCTTGGTCTTTTACAAGTAGCTACCCCGGAAAACTGTACTGCGGCCTTTGACAGAGATAAAAGTACGAAAAAGGTCACATATACTCCTTTTATGTCCCAGTGAGGTTCTAATGCATTGTCGTGGTTATATGGATATATTGTCGTGCTACATATGCGTTCTATCGCTGTTATCAAGAACAGGTTATATGGCCTGTAGGTCACATGCCATCTCCACCTTAGTCGCGCCTCCGCCCCCTCCGCGAAATCGCCCATGCGATATCGCCTAACCCACTTGGGTATTAAACAAACTGGACTGACAACCTAACAACCAGACACCGTGGACCTGCCAGCATTGCGATGAAGGTCTACTATATTGGGGTGCTGAAAAGCGGAAGCGGTGCCTTCGAGCTCGCTCGGGCCAAGGATCTCTCGAGCTTCTCGTTCTTCGAGCGTAGCTCTGTCGATCAGTTCATGACATTCTTTAGCTCAACCATTGCTGAGCGCACTAGCCGCGGCCAGCGCCAGAGCATTGAAGAGGGAAACTATATTGGGCATGTGTATGTACGACAGGAGGGTCTTGCTGGTGTCGTAGTGTGCGACAAGGAGTATCCTGTGCGTGTAGCGTTCAGCGTCCTCAACAAGGTGCTTGACGAGTATATCTCGCAGCACCCGAAGCAGGAATGGGAGAGCGCCACCAAGGCAACAAAGAGCAGCTACGAGCTCGAGTTTCCCGTGTTGGACGACTATGTGAAGCGGTACCAAGACCCGCACCAGGCAGACGCGCTAATGAAAGTCCAGCAAGAGCTCGATGACACGAAGATCGTGCTGCACAAGACGATCGAGAGTGTGCTGCAGCGCGGCGAGAAGTTGGATACCCTGGTTGACAAGAGTGAGGCCTTGAGCGCGAGTAGCAAGATGTTCTATAGCCAGGCGCGCAAAACGAATTCGTGCTGCACGATCGCCTAGGCCTTTTTATTGATATTATTTTTTTTTTTTTAGTTTGGCATTATTGGTTGGCTCGCGCTCATTTTCGTTCGTACGGTGCGTTAGTATGCGTTAATATGTCGTCGTTTGATTGTAGCGGGTTTGATGGGGTCGCCAGCAGCCAGCAGCATTATCTAGGTTTTTTTGCACGGTAACAACGATGCTAGAGAGTCAATAAAGAATTCATACGGCGGCACTCATCTACCTAAATATCCGGCTGTTGCCATATTTCTCTCGTCAGGTACAGCTACTTTTGCACTACTTATCTGTGGCGCGATTTTTATGCAGCTCACGGGTGTAGGTTAAAAGAATGTATGAGAATCATATAAATGCCTTGCGCCTACATTTTATGCTTGAACTGAGGCTGCAGAAGCCGCTCATAGACATTCTCGTATGAATGGTCGGCTGGTACAGCATCGTGCGCGGACAGCGTCTTGATGTCAACAAAATCCTCGTTCAAGTCGCTCAGCTTCGTCACACCCAGCAACCGCATGTTCATTTCAATTTCCTCATTAAGCAGCTGAATGGCTCTCCTCACACCATCCACGCCGTAGGTGCTCATGGCGTACAAAAACGGGCGACCAATGCCTACACCTTTAGCGCCCAAACAAATGGCCTTCAGAACGTCAGTACCACGCCGCACGCCGCCGTCAAGGTAGACCTCAAAATTCTTGTCCAGGCCTCGTTTACGGAGGTGCAGCATCGTTTCAGCCAGAACTTCAATGCCGGATCGGCTAAACTCGAGCTGGCGCCCGCCATGGTTTGACAAAACAACCCCTGCGAGGCCGAACTCAGCAGCCTTCACGGCATCCTCCCAGCGCTGTACACCTTTCAGCACAATGGGACGACGCGTGCAGCTCTTTAAAAATGGAACATCCTTCCACGAGAGCGCGGGATCGATGAAGGTAGAGATGGCGCGCGCAGCGCCTTGGTTACGATCAGTCTCACCGCCACCCTGAACGTCAGCTAAATCCTCATCGTACTTAGACCGCATGTCCTTCTCACGCCGACCGAGTTGCGGTGCATCTACTGTGACGAAAAAGCCCTTGACGCCAATTTTCTCGGAGTTCTGGATGAATTCTCGCGTCACTTCGCGGTCCGCATTCACATACACCTGCTGCCACACTATCTGACCTGGCGTTGCAACCTCCATAACTTCGTCAATAGAGCAGGAGCTGAGGGTGGATACCATTTGAATAATGTTTTGGTCCGCCGCAGCCTTTGTCAAAACTGTTTCTCCATCCGGGTGACCAAGGCGGGCCAACGCTGTGGCAGAGATGTAGAACGGAGAGTTTGTGGCTCCTCCCAGCATTGTAGTGCTATAATCCACTTCTGAAACATCCACGAGAATCCGCGGGCGAAACCAGATGCGCTGGAACGCACGGTGGTTCTCACGCAAAGTGATCTCGTCATCTGCGCCACTTGAGTAGTAGTACCAGCCAGTGCGGTCAAGAGTGTAACGTGCAACCTTCTCAAAGTCAAAAAGGTTGTACATCTCGCCCAGCTTCGGCTTGTTCTCACGGTACAGCTGGATCTCCTTCTCGACAGCTGTCAGTTCCTCTTTGTCGTCCGTCTGGGACTCTGGCTTCACAGCACAAGGTCCCAGCTTCTCTGCATCTTTCAGCATGCGCAAAACACTTGTAGGGTGGAACTTAAGAAAGTGCTTCGTGGCGTCTGTGCCAGCAACCTTCAGGAGAATCGCTTTGCCGCCGGGATGCTGTTCTTTAAACTTCGAAACATCATATACTTGGCCCTCCACTATAATCCAACAGTCGTCTGGCTGCTTGTGCCTTGCAACCTCATCGAGAGTGATCGCCATGGTGGTGTCAAAGTTGCGCTTTCCTGCAACGCTGACAGGTCGACTGATAAGGCTTTTGACCTTGGGAAGCTGTGGGGTAAAACCCTGCTTCTGCCGGAATTCGAACAAATCCTGACTTACATAAATCCGCACACGCATGTAGGCGACCTCGGGCCGCAGGGCGGAGAAGCTAGTCAGGCGGCGGGTGCACGGCATCCCCGCAGCGCATGCACCATAAGTTCCCTGTGAATCATATGATTATATCGTGACTATTAAGACACCTGGGCTGATAGGCGGCGTACAACAAAGCATAAGAGGGGCGTGACGAAAATGGTGGGGCAAGACCCGGCGGGCGGGCGGACTGCGGGCTTGTCTGCGCACTGCTTTTTGTCCCCCTGAATTTAACGGACGTACTTTACTACAAGCAAGTCACGATGAATGTACACGTGCGACTGCTTAACCACAAATATTCGTTGCAATCCCCTCATAAACTCGTCTCATTGTGACGGACCCTATTATTTACGTGTCCGGGAAAACATGTCTGCTGCACGCATGAACAATGCCGTGCATGCTTAGCAAATGTTGGTGATGATGGTTACAGCTACTTTCGAAACGACGAATCTGCAGCTCGAAGTCACGGTTGTGTCAAAGCTCGATTTTCAAAGTGTATGTTGAAGGCGGCAACTTTGTAGGTTCAATGGCGTCGAAAACGTGCCACGAGAATTTATTTCAACAGGAAAGACTGTGCTCGCAAAAAAAAGTACCGTCCTGACCAGCTGTTGAGGTAAACGCATGCCTGCGCAAAGGAAAAGTCGTATTCTAATACATAGCGTAACATTCTATCGGCACAACTAGGATACCATTGAATGAGTCATATTACGAGTATTATTTAGGTGTGCTGAAGCGTTCTGGACATCACTAAATTGCGCGTCTTTCTTTCCTTGTGAACGGTGGTGCTGTCAAACACCAATTGAGGCACGTAAGCTGTCTCGCCACGGTTTAAGTCTACTTACCCCTGCCCTATAATATTGAGGGCGACTAAAAACCGCTCACTAACTAACCGCATTGTTATTGTAAGGCCCAGCTAGAATGGCAGACTTGCAAGTGCTCCATGACGCTCTTGCAAGTACGCTAGTACCTCAAGGTGACTCTTTTCGCAATGCTGAAGCTTTACTCGCGGAACTGGAGTTGCAGCAGGAGTTTGTTCTTGGGCTGTTGCAACTTGTTCTGCGCGACGATGTGAATCTGGGCATCCGACGAGCCGCCGCGGTCTACCTGAAGAACAAAATCTCTCGCTCTTGGCCGCCGCGCTCTCCGGTGCCGCTCTCCGATGGTGACAGACATCTTTTCAAGCAACAAATCGTACCCGCAATTGTCGGCGCCCCTGCCGCCTTGCGCGAATTTTTGCTTGTATGCCTTTCGTTGATGCTCAACTTTGATTATTACAACAACAAATGGCCTCAACTTCTACCAGAAGTAGTACTGTTGTTGGGAGACGGTCAGAACTTGAATGGAGTCGCTGCTGGTCTGGCAATTCTCAAGCAACTGTGCAAGTTTTACCGATGGAATACAAACGCTGTGGTGAAACAGCTCACTCCTTTGATGGCTGAAGTGTACCCAAGATTGCTTTCTATTGCCGAGCACTCGCTACAGATGCTAGCTAACGAGGAGAAAGAGGGGCAAATTTACTATCAGCTTGTGTATGAAGTGCTCAAGATTTACAAGCTATCAACGTCCCGATTCATGCCTGAGATTATGCGGGAAGAGTCAGTAGCAAAGCGGACCGTCGCGCTGTTTTTGCAGACGTTCATGCTTCCACTGCCAGCCTCGGTTTTGAGCGTCGAACCTCCCAGCGATAGAACTCAGCTTTTGCCAGTGAAGTGTACTAAATGGGCCGCAGTCAACATCTGTCGTACTCACGGGTCGTACCTAACAAAGACCATGAGCCAAATTAGCGAGAACGCCACCCAATTAGCTCCTTTCCGAAAACTGTACCTCACGGAATTCTCCCCTGAGATTACGCGGCTTTACATTCAACAGCTACAACTATGGAGCGAGCGTCAGCGTTGGTTTTCAGACGCTACTTTATACAACGTCGTGTTCTACCTTGATTCCATGATTGATGTCAAGCCGATATACACCAGTGTTGTTGAGCCCCAGCTCGAGGGCCTGTTAGGGCAGGTGCTCTTCCCCCTGATGTGTCCGAAAGACGACGATATGGATCTCTTCGAGGATGATCCAGCGGAATTCGTGCAAAAACAGGTGGATATAACCGAGGTCATCGTCTCGCCAGCGAACGCAGCTGCCGAATTCGTCGCGAAAATTGTGCGCAAAAAGAAAAACACATTGACGTTAGTAACTCAGTTTCTTCAAGCATGCGCCAGTCGGCTTGCTGAACTACCAGGCCAGGTGCGCGAGCGGGCGGGCTTGAACAAGCTGCTTCGTGCTCTGGCACCCTCGCTGCTCAAATCACCAGAGCTGCAAGGTCGGCTTGAAGAGTTCTTGGTAGTATACATCGCCCCTGATCTTCAAAGCAAGCATGCCTACTTACGTTGTGAAGCGTGCCGCACGTTCGAACACTTAGCGAGTGTTCGGTTCCAGAATCGCGAAACCCTGCAACAGATTTTCCAGGGCGTTCTGTCGTGTTTCTTCTACCAGGAACACTTGCCGGTGCAGGTTTTTGCGGCGAGCACACTCAAAACATTGTGCTTGAACGATAACAATGAGGATGCGCGCGCTGCTCTTGGGATGCATATTACTGACATCATTCGGAATCTGCTTGAAATTCTTCACAAAATTGACTTTGAGCCTCTTCTCAATGTTCTGGATAACTTCGTGGAATTATACCCGATACAGATCACTCCATTCGCGGTGGACCTGGCGGTTCAGTTATGCAAACAGTTCATTGCCCTGGCCTCAGAGTTTAGTGAGCAAATCAATCAAGCTGAAGGGAACCCAACTGCCGAATCTGAGATGCTTAATGCCTCGGATGAAAAGGTTAATGCTGGTCTCGGGATCCTTAACTCGTTAGCGAACCTGCAAAGCAGTATGCATAACCAGCCCGATCTCATTGAAAAGCTTGATGAAACTATATCGCTGGTATTCGAGGCTGTTTATCAAAACCAGCTGGTTGATTTTTATCCAGACTGTATGAGCTTGCACGAGAACAGCTTATTCTCACTCAAATCGGTCCCAGAGCGACAGTGGAACTATTTTGCCATGCTAATCGAGTCTGTGCGAGCATTGGAGTATGACTACTTTGATGACGCCCTGCCTGTATTCGAGAATTACATTGTTTTCGGTGGCCAGGGCCTAGCAGCCGTTCCGCAGCGTTTAGAGAGGTTCGTATCTTTGTTGCTTGACTTGTACGGACCACGCCAGGGTGACGGTGGCCTGCCCTCTGATGACAAGGCTGCTGAGTTTGCGGAGGCCAAGATTCGCTCCAGTGTCATGAATCTGGGAGTTAAGCTATTGGAGAGCAGCGCTCTTCAGAACGGGCCTATGCATGTGCATATTCCAGGGATGATAGAAACGGTGTTGATGCGCATTATGGAAGACAAGAAACGGGGCATCCTAGTGCCCCCTCGATACAACGTCAGTGTCGTATCGCTTGTTCTGAGCGCAATGTTCAACAATCCGTCGTTGACTTTACAGCTTTTGCAGCAGGAAGGCACCGCGCAGTCCTTCTTTGACATGTGGTTCCAGTCTATGCCTGAATTTACCCGAGTCGATGATTTCAAGCTCTGCGAAATTGCAGTGTTGTCGCTGCTCTCAGTGGAGCCAGCAGAATTTCCTGTGCTAGAGGCGTCCATGCCAAAATTGCTCGAGGTTCTCGCCCAGGCGCTTGAGGCCCTGCCAGGTGCGCAGGCGCGTCGTGCTGATCTGATTAAGTCAGAGCAGTCTGGGGAACTCGATGACTTCGATGAATATGATGACGATGACGATGATGGGTTCGATGATGACGATGACGACCTGGAGGCGTACAGCGAGAGCTTGTCTGCGTTGGGTGACGCCCGCGGTACTGGTGATGGTGAATTTGTGTATGAGCAGCCGGGAATTTATCACAGAGATCAAGAGAATGAGTCCGCTGAAAATGCTAGGATTGAGAACGCTGCGGCGCTAGTCACACAGATGGGCTTCCTCTCGGAAGATGTGGATGAGGATCTGTACACTCAGTCGCCTTTAGAAACGCTGGACCCGTACGTGGTTTTGCAGACTGTACTCACAAACATCCGAACCTCACGTCCTCAGTTTTATCAAGCACTGGTCGAAATGATGTCTGAGCAAAACAAAGCTATCATCCAGGAAAGCGTCGAGCGAAATTTAGCGCGGTCAGAATAGAAGAAAGAAAGATTTCTCTGACGTAGATTCCGCTCAGAAAAGAAAAATATAAAAGTATAAATTTCATTGGCACATTAAATTCGGAGGTGGGCTTGGTCCCATCAATTATTCCGGCTCCTCCTTCTTCAGCTCCTCTTCTTGCTCCTGCTGCTCGTCAGGATGGCCGAGCATACGCTGGCGCGAGCTCGCAAATAGTCTTTCCTGTTCGAGCAGCAACTCCTCCTCAGTGCGGCCGCTCTGTTCGAGCTTGCCCACCTTTCGCTCTCTTAGTTTCTGGCCCTCTTTGTGCTCAGCAAGAACCTTCTTGATTGGCTCTATGTACTCCGGAAAGTCCAGCTGCTTCAGAGCTTCAATTACGTGCTCACTAGCGATTGTCTTTTTTGACTCGCCCTCAGCAATCTCATTGGACACTTGGCTCAGGATCATGATGAACATCACGCAGCATTCGATAAGCGCGTCGCGCGACTCCCGTGTGAACGATAAGTCTGAGGGCAGGATCTCGGAGATGATTTTCTGGACTGTAGCCTTCGGCAGGCTTGGGTCCTCCGCATTCATGTCTGTCATCTTGATCAATTCCCAGCCCGCGTGGTGCCCGTTGTTGATGTCGGCTTTATAGTCGTAGTCGCGCGAATAACGGGCGACCTCGTTTTCCGGCTACAACAAAGGCAAGGCGCGAGACACTGCGTATGTAATCAACCACAAGGAGGACTCGTGGCTCGATATGAGCGTATCTAGTATTATGCTGACAGGTCATGTGTCTCTCTTAATATTTTTGTTACATAATTTTTTTTCCGCCTACACAGGCCAAAATTTCACTTGAGCGGTCCGCACAGCTGGGAGCCTTTTCATGTCGAGCTCTGCATTTTTAGCGGCAGGCTTTGACCCTGCAGGTACTACCTTTGCAGCAGTATACCAGGGCTTAGACTGTCACCGTCTCAGAGTTCTTTCTTTGAGTCAATCGGGCCCGTTACCTCAAGAATTCGCTCTCGGAAAGACAGCGAAGGTAACAACTTTGGCATGGGCGGCGCAGCCTCACTCGGACAGGAGCCAACAGGCAAAGAAGCGTAGAAAGGCTGGGGCTGTTAATGAGTCCTCGGACGTTGTTTTGTTGGGCACGAACCAGGGCGTAACGCTCGTATACTCTCCGGCCTTGAGCTCGCTTACTGCCGAACTCAAGTCTGATAGCAGTGCAGCGGTTTCCGGCTTTCTTGTACATGAGCGCTCTCCAAAGGTCAGCGTACTGCAGGTGGACGGTACACTGACCGATTTCGATCTAATTAGAAATGTGCAGACAGCGACGGCGGCAGTACCAATTGCGGATCCTACTGCCGTCGAGACAGGCCCGAATTCATTGCTGGTTCTGGCCAACACGGCGCCTCACTTGGTTAAAGATCGTGAGATCGAGGTCACATATACTGGATTCGCTACGGCAATTCGACAGCTGCTCCCTCTGGGTGATTCGCACTTTGCGGCAGTTGCTGAGGAGGACCGTCAGGTTCTTGTGTACAGGTACGACTCCCCGAAACCTGTGCACTCGCTTATGTGTCCGTCTACAAACGCAACGTTTGCCAGTGTTTCCGAGGATCTGAGCGCTCTTGCTGTGACAGCTGAGGACGGTCAGGTGCACGTTTTTGCGTCTCCGA
Source organism: Entelexis sorbosivorans (assembly GCA_030555795.1). NCBI lineage: Eukaryota > Fungi > Ascomycota > Dipodascomycetes > Dipodascales > Trichomonascaceae > Entelexis > Entelexis sorbosivorans. The sequence continues at coordinate 153,646 of JANIVK010000007.1, read as the reverse complement.
CGGAGCCAGTGGTGAACGAACGTCAGTCGAAGCGGGGACGCGGTGTTGCTCAAGCGAAGCCGCGTTTCACCATTGAAGTCGTGAGCAAGCGGCACGGTAGTGCGCTTGTCGTCTCGCAAAGCCGTTTCGTGGATGATTTCCTGCAACTCGTGTGGCCCGAACAGGGTGCTGTGCCTGTGTTTGAGCGTGTTCAGTGGCGCAATGAGAGTGGCATTTTGACAGAGCACGTTAAGCTCACCAAGACGCCAGCTGCCCCGTTGGCTCATGACGTACTAGCGGGTGGGCTGGATCCTTCGGCAGCTCCAACATATAAAGAGGGTGGAGCGAAGGTGGTTTCTGGTGAGCATGTCTCCGACCTCTCTGATGATGAAGAAGAAGAAGAGACGCTTGCTGACCGACTTGATGCGCTGGAGGTTGAGATGCAAAAGGATGGTCATGTAAACGGACGTGCGGATGCTGAGAATGCTGATGTAGAAAACGGCGTGTCCTCGAAGAATGCGACTTCGCGTAGTGCGAAGCGGGACTCTCGCTCGCGTCGCACTGAGGCTAAATTGAAGCTTGCTCAGCCAGGCACCTTCGCGACCCTGCTTAACCAGGCTCTCACATCAAACGACAAGCAGCTCCTAGAGCTGTGTCTCGAGGAAACAGACGCGGACATGGTGCGCTCTTCGATTGTGAAGCTTGAGCCCACCCTAGCAGCGACTTTGCTGGAGAATCTGGCCTCCATGATGGCTCATGACCAAACACGCAGCGCTCTCTTCACGCAGTGGATTCGATGGGTTGTTGTTACCCATGGAGCATACCTAGTGACGGTGCCCAACCTGTTGAAAGCGCTTGCTTCCCTACACTCCACGCTGTCTACCCGTGCTGCTACCCTGCCGCGTTTGCTTGCCTTGCAAGGGCGTCTTGAGCTCCTTGATGCTCAACTCACGATCCGAAATGATGGGGCTGGTGGCGACGATGACGGCGATGACGAACCTGAAGCGTTTTTCGACGAAGATGAAGCTATGATTGTCAACGGCGAGGAGGCCGAGGACGATGACCTCGAGGACGAAGATGCAGCCGACGACGACAACAATGTCAAAAGTGGCTCGTTCAGCAGCGGCGACGATGAGATTAGGTTCGTTGATGACGAGACCATGCTCAGCGACGAGTAATTAACTAAGGTTTTACATTTTAAAATAGCGCTGTACCACGAAACTTGTTTGCACACGCCGCTTGTTTGAGGTATAAGAGGTAAACTCCTGCTGGGTGAAGATGCAATAACGCCGCACCCCCACTGTACAGCTGAACAGGCTTGACCAAATTATTCGAAATGAGCAGTGACGATAAGTCCTCAGCACACAACAAGGCGCGGCCAGGGCGCCGCGGGCGGAAGGTTTGTTTATTTGTTGATACAACAACCCTTATACAAGACGTGAGTCTAGCGAATGAAGGAAAGATGTGCAGAATCGCGGCATCCGTTGAGAGACTCTGCTCTAAACCAGTGGGCTCCTCCTCGTCGGTGGACTCTACGTTTGCTTCAAAGAGGGAGCGGCCAAGTAATTCGCTCACAATGTTTCTGAGCGAGCCACTGGACGTGGACGCAAACAATGCTCTTTATATTGCTGACATTGTGCTCGGAGGGGACGCTTTTGATGAGATCTTAGTGTAACTCGTCAGTACAGAAGGAATTCCGCTATTCCCCATTCATACTTGATAGAATGTAAACATCTTTTTTTGACGCGCCGGTTGCGCCTAAGCTCTCTAGGTTCTCAGCTCGTTAACCTCGACAGTTTCCTCACCGAAATGTGGCTCTGCACGATACATGGGAAGTTCATCAAAAGGCTCATCTTCATTCCTAATTGCCTGCGAGCCCCGACCAGACAAAAAGTTGTGGAGAACCACGGGAATAGAAAGCCGTAAGCGCAAAGTACTTGAAGGTTTTTCGCGGCAGGCTATGACGGCCTCAGCGACCAGCTTGTAATTGACTTGAAAATGCCGATTAGAAAACGTCTCGTACAGCCGGCCATTAATGCACACATCCATGAGCTTCTCGTAGATCGATTTTAGGCCTTCCTTCAGAGGCACATTAAAATCCGGACTAGTCCACAAGTGAAAGTTTTCGCGATGTACCGAAGTGTGCCAACCATCTGCGACGCTCACAATGATTTTCTGCTTCAGATATAAAGTCACGCCCTTCAGAAGGAGAAGCTCGTCATCACCACTTCCTATGTCTAACGCAAGGCAGAGTGGCTCTGGGTGCTGTAGTATACCCCCAGTGGGTAGCGTAACCGTCATACGAACGTTTGTGCGCTTCTTGAACTGAGAGCTCGGCAGAAGACCACGTAGTCTTCCCGCCGTTGTTTTAGCAATTTCTGAATAACTTGGCAGAAACACGCTCATGGCCACGTCGCAGGACTGGGTAGTCATTTCATCGCCCTGGTAACTGGCGCTCGGTGTAGCGGCCACTTTGATTGGAGTGGTGGTTCGCTTGGAAGCCGTAAGCATGTTGCCCCGGTGAACGACGCCCTTAATGTACCAACGTATACCAGACTGCGAGTTGCGGACTTGCAGACTTCCGGGGTACGCATTATTGATGGGGATTTCGAACTGGAAGTCGAATTTATGTGTCCCGCTTTGCAGGGTGTATGTTCCCTCGGATTGCTTCTGCATCATGACATCTCTTTTTGGGAACAGCACTGATTTCAGTGACAGGTGCCGTAGTGTTTCCACCTCGTAGTAGCCGCCTTGGCTATTGTTTACCCAGACATAGGCCTGCTCCTCGCAGCGAAGCTTCACCTCGATATTGTGGATACTGAATGGCTTTGCGCTCTCGACAAATAACGTTCCATAAACTTGGTCACCGTTAGTGTAAAATTCGCGCGAGCTGTGGAGCTCGATCCATAGTTTGATGCCTCCGCTCGCGCCAAGCATGACGCCACACTGCTTCAAGCCGGAAAGTAGGCGTGCCTAAGCTACGAATGTCAGGGTGATCTAATCTGCACACCCACCGCAGCCTTCGAATGGCAATTGAGCCTGTTCCAGTCTCACCTTAAGTGCTCTTGACCTTCTTTCGCTCCCCAGCCAGATTTGGTTTTGATCGTTGTGATGGTATTCGAGGATATGTCACATGCTTCTTTCGGCGGGATGTAGGGGACCCAGCGTTATCCAGCTGCAGAGCGCCGCAGTATCGTGTAGTGGATGATTGCTTTGAGTAAAGCAGGTGAGCCGCGGATGGTCTGAGCGAGGAGGGTTAGGATCAGCCCAGCTATGTAGATGTTATAAAAATTACAAATGAAAATATTGGCCCGATCACGAAAGACAGAATAATTGAGATGGTGGAAAAGATCTTTGTTTCGTACAACAAGATTCACAAGTTGTGCCAGGAGAGCGCACAGGAGCTGATTAAGTTTGATCCTGAGGTCATTATCGCCATCGGCGGCGGTGGTTTCATTCCTGCCCGCATTTTGCGCACGTTCCTGAAGAAGGCGCGCGGAGGACGCTCGAAGAACATTCCCATCCAGGCTATTGGTCTGTCGCTCTATGAGGACATGGGAACTGACGACTATGAAGAGAAGATCGGCAAGGAGGTGATCCGCATGCAGTGGCTTGATTTTAGCTCTCTGCAGGAGCATAAGGTTGATCTTTTGGGCAAGAACATCCTGATTGTGGACGAAGTCGACGACACGCGCACGACGCTTCACTATGCCGTGAGTGAACTCCAGAAGGACCTTGATAAGCTGGCCGAGGAGCTTGGTCGTACTGAGGAGAAGACTACCATTTCCGTATTCGTCCTACACAACAAGGACAAGCCAAAACACGCTGAGCTTCCTAAGGATCTGATGGAGTCCGGTCGCTACGTTGCCGCTGCCACTGTTAAGGACGAATGGATCGCGTATCCTTGGGAGGCGGATAACATCGTCGAGCACACTGAGATGGCCATCAAACAGGGCCACGACTAGTTTTTGCTATGCAAACTGGGCAGCTGATTAAATACAAATACGACGCTTGACATTAGTAGCAGTTTCAAAATTCAAAGTGTGATAACCACTGCGTTCATTAGTTCGTTTGCCTATTGTGGGATTTAAGAGCTCCTAAGCTCCTCAATCTGCGTGATCAAGGCTTCCACTTGCTCACGGTACATGTCCTTCAAATCACGAACATCAGCTTCAAGCTCATCAATGCGCTCATCCTTGTCGACGCCGAGCGTTTCAAGCCGTTTAACTTGGCGCGTGAGATCATTGTTGGCCTTCTCGAGCTCAGCGTACTTCGACTCCAGAGCAGCAAGATTATCCTGAGCATCGACAAGACGTACAACTTCATTCTGCGCCTCCTCGCGTTGACGTTCGTAAAGTTCGCAGGTTTTACGCACTGTGGATAACTCGTTCTCAAGACGTCTCACCGTGAGCGTCAACTTCTTTACAATGTGCAATTGAGAACCGTGTACTGCCTCGGATCCTACAATAGAACTCTCTCTTCGAGACGCAGACGGAGCCATAAAGCTGAAGCTGTCCTCGAACATGTCTCGCGAGTCATCTCGCGACAACGAAGGGCGGTGATCAGAGTCGAAGTCATCAGCCAGTGAGCCGAAGGGCCCAGCAGCACCGACTGGCCCATTAGGTCCGTTCAGGAACTCGCTTGACTGAATAAAGCCGCTATCGTTGTAAGCTTCAAGTGAACCCACGCTATCAGATTGGGGATATATGTCAGTCTGCTGCGCGTCAATGACGACTGCAGGGTGATCCAAATCTGTGCTCAGGGGATCAGTCTCTTGGGGTAATGTGACGCTTGGCTCTTCGCTGCGCTCTGCGGGTGCTTTTATTGACTGAGAGTGTTCTTCTGGTTCCTCCTCCTGGCGCTTATTTTCAGGCTCGTGGGTTTCCGCCTCCAATGTCTCGACCTTCAGTTGCGCGGTTCTCAGTTGCGCTTGCAAATCTTCAATTTCGGCCCGGTACTGACCTTCTTTAGCGTACCACCTCTCTTGACTTGCGTCTAATTCATCCTGTAATGTAATCATCTGGTTACGCGTTTCACGCGCGGAATCCTGAGCTTCTCTGAGACTATCCTGGACATGGGCAGCAGCGGTCGACCGAGTTTCTGCGCTTAACTCCAATTCAGCAATGCGCGCTAATAAGCTAGATTCTAAATCATGCCATGTGCGCTTTGCGACTTCGTGGTTACTTTCAGCAGCCTCTAATCTTCGCTTCAAATTTCCATAGCTGTCTCTATGAGAATCATCTCCCTCAGCTCTGGTACTTGTAAGAGCGCCGCTGGAGTCTGAGCCGTTCAGGTTGCCCACAGAGGCAGATTCCGCCAGACCTCTGAAGTGTTCTGCCAGCGCTTCTTTCTCCTCGAGTTGGTTCATTATGGCCCGCTTTTCAGCCCTCAACACAGCAAGCTCCTTGTCCTTCGCCTGCACGACTGTCTCTCTCGAAGAAGCTGCGGCTCGCTCTGCTCGCAACCTCTTGATGATGAGACCAAGCTTCAGCTCTTGTTGAGAAAGCCGCTGTCCTTCCTCCAAAAGAAGAGCGACTCTCTGCTCACTGCCCGACGTTTCCGCAGCTCTCTCTTGGCTCAGATAGGCAATTTTACTATTCATTGACCTCAAGCGCTCCTTGAGATTTGCGTCATAGGCATCATATTGCGTTTTGAAGGCCTCTAGTCCATCGACAAGCTCTAGAGTGTCGTCTCCCTGATGATCCAAAGCAATTTTTCGGACCTGATTTAACAGTGGGTTGAGATCCGGAGCAAGCAAGAGCTCCTTCGCGGTCACTATATCCACGCTGCCAGTAGCTACCTCGTCTGCGGCCGCAGTTACTCGACTCTCACCTACGATCTGGGCCTCGATCTTGGAACCCACGTCCTCTGACTTTTCAGGCTCGGCCCCAGAAAGAGTTTCTGCCTCTGTTCTGGTCGCAAGCGTCGAGTTAGGGTCTGTTCCAAGACCCGATCCGACGTTATGCCCTTCTACTGCAGCGGAAGTTCCAGTGCTCCGGTCATCAGGCTGTGGCGTTGATCCTGTGCTGTCGGACGCGTGGCCCTTAGAAGCGGTAGCTGCTCTTCTTAGCCGCTCCTGCAGGTCTGGGCGCGGAGGCTTGCGAGTCGAAGTCGATGGCGAAATAGACGCTCGTGGTGACTGGGTCTGGTTCTGATTCTCCAGCAGGACTTTGTCTAGTTGCTGTTCAACATTTGCCACGGCATTTTTGAGGTATTTACCCCACTCAGCCATTGGCGTGCTGCTCTGAAACGTACGGGCTCAACGTTGATAGCAGCCACGCCAAGTTCCAAGTCAGGTGAATGGGCTGACCCTCGCGCTCGTAGTCTGTTTACCCTTCGCCATATTTACGCTACGCCACCAGGCACGCGAGCGCCGTAATAACTATGAACATCCTAATATTGACGCAGAATAAGCACAAACAGGGATATGTAAGAGCCAAGGGATAAGATGCTTGCGAGAGCAATAATCTCACCACTCGTGCGGAAGACCGTGGAGGGCATCTCGATAAGCGGTTTTTCACGAAGCACTCTTTGTACATGAGCTAGCGCAATAAACAGAACGGCACTGGCGACGTATACTGTGCCAACAGGAAGGAACTCGCGCCTAAAAAGCCTGAGAATTACGGTGCCGAATGTAAGCTGCGCGAGTGCTGTGCGTATATAGGCGCCTTCGAATGTGCGCTGGGATGCCCGGATATCCTGGCGTTGCGCCCTCGTGAGGGCCGTGTACTGCTGAGACATACCTCCCACTAATATTGATGGGCGGTCGCTATTTTGCTGCGCGGCCGCAGTCCTCAATTTGCCGTGCTGCACACACCTTTTCGGCCGTCCCCAGTTTATCCCCACTCTGCTGACGCACCTGATCCAGCCCACCACCATGGCGTGTTTTGATTAGTCATATGTTGCCTTCGCGGCGTTGAAGAACTCATAGGGTCAGGCACGCACTACGCTTGGCTAATTTAGGTTTCACGCAAAACGGATTCTAAAACCGTCATTCCTCCTCTGCACGTGTTTGGGTTCCCCGCCCGATAGTGTTTTTATCCGCGTCGAGCTCTCGTTTAGAAGCTTCCGCGGGGTGAATTTTACAGGCGAAATTGAGATTGCACTTTCTCAATGCTAGCTGGAGCCGTTTGCAAACAATGCGGCGCATCGAACCTCATTCCGGACCATGAGACGGGCGAAATCATCTGCGGCAATTGTGGTGCTGTAGCTGAAGAAAGCCGCATTGTGTCAGAGGTTACTTTCAGCGAGACGAGTGGCGGCAAGGCAGTAGTCTCGGGTCAGTACATTAGCCATGACCAGACCGGTGTCCTGGGCAACAGCCTCTACGGAATGCAAAGTGGAGAATCGCGTCAGCAGACAGTTGATAAGGCGAAGCGGCGGCTCGAGAAGATCGGAATCACGCTCCATATTCCCGAGCACGTTGTTGAGGCGAGTCTACGCTACTTTCGTACCGCCCTAGCCAATAACTTTGTCAAGGGTCGGAAAAGTCAATACGTGCTTTGTGCGTGCTTGTACCTTGCGTGTCGCCAAAACAAGACCGACCATATGCTCATGGATTTTGCTGAGGCGATTGGCGTCAACGTTTTCTACATTGGTGCCACCTATTTACAGCTCGTTCGAAATCAAAAAATCAAGGGTCTCCCCATAGTAGATCCAACCGTCTACATTCCACGTTTTACATCGAAGCTACAGTTTGGCAATGACATGGGCCGCCGCGTTGTCAATGATGCAAAGCTGCTCGTGCAGCGAATGGGGAAGGATTGGCTCCAACAGGGTCGCCGCCCGGCAGGTGTTGCAGCAGCCTGTATTCTGTTGGCGGCTCGTATGAATAACTTCCGCCGGTCAAAGGCCGAAATAGTACAAGTGGCTAAGATAGCGGAAGAAACGCTCCAACGGCGCCTGGACGAATTCCGCAACACTAGCGCCGGTACCCTGACCGTACAAGACTTTCGCAATACGAATATCGAATCAGCTGCAGACCCTCCGAGCTTTACGCGGCATAGAGAGCTTGAGCGTCAATTAGCACAGGAAGTTGCCGAGCGGCAACGCGCTTTGGACATTGCATACTCGTCCGAGGGGACCTTGCCGGACCATGACGACCCGTACCTCGATGAAGATATGGTTAGGATCGCAAAAGAACTGGATGTTGCAGATGGTACTGAGCTCAAGTTTCAGGCGGATGTAAACGAAATTCTCGAGAATGCGGAACTTAAACAGCAGGCGGCGCAACTTTCGGAACAATCGCCAAGTGAGCGGGATCTGAATGACAAGTCTAAGCGCGTGCGAACCCAAAAAGGCGCTCTGCAGACGCAGCAAGTTTCCGCGGTGCCATTGTCAAAGAAGCGTCGTCGGTCGAGTGTCGTTGATGAAGAGGATAATAGCGATTACAACGATCAGGAGGACAATGCCTCTGATGAAGACGAAGAGGGCAATCCTGCATCTGCGGAGGCGCTGGCTCAGAACTTCGCGACGGCAGACGCCATCAAATCCTCTATGCCATCAGGGGTTCGTCTCGGTCGCGCGGAACGCTTCCTCTATGAGTTCAGACAGCGGCGAGAGGAGCGTATAGCCGCTGATAAAGAAAGGGCACAGCAAGAGTCGTTGCGCAGAGAGCGAGAAAAGACCTCTGAGGACACGGACACATTGAGTGACGTGGACGATGAGGAAATTGAGTCGTTTTTGCTTAATGAAGACGAGATTGAACTGAAGTCAAAGGTGTGGATGTCCATCAACAAGGATTATCTTCTGGAGCAAGAACGTAAACGCCTTAGACAAGAGGCTGACGCCATCAATGGCGTTGTGAAGCCGCAACGTAAATCGCGTAAGACGCGGGTGAAACAGGAGCCTGGCCAGCCGACCTCCGCTGGTGCCAATGCGGCGAACATGTTGAAGGAGAAGATACACTCAAAGAAGATCAACTATGCGGCTATGAAGGAGCTCTTTTCTAAGTAGAATGTCACTGTAGTTAATTGGTATTGTCAAGTCGCTCGGACGCGGTAACTTCGAGTTGTCCTTGAAAGGAGGTATGTCATTAGCCTCGTGCTTTCGATGTCGAGTAACAATATTATATGAGCACTCGTAGAGGATATAAACGGAGTTTTTTAATATGATCTTGCTGTTGTTAGTCTATGAATTCGTTGCACAGAAGGGAGGAGGGCTTATGTTGGGAATGTGGCTGCGGACGAGGGTTTGCCACATGAAAAAGTTTAGCTAATTTTTTCGACGTTCATTGTCGGAACTTCAGCACACGGCAGTATGGCAAAAAAGAGCAGAGCCGCCGTGCTTCCCACCAACATTGCACTTCTGCAAAATCTTATTCGGAGGGATCCCGGGTCTTATATAGAGGAATTCAAGTTGCAGCACCAGCACTATGCGTCGCTGCGGGATATCTTCTTCCAGAACCCACGCACGCCGCAGGGCCACGAGGAATTCGCTGAGCTTCTCGGGTTCATTGCACAAATGTGCTCATGCTATCCAAAGGAAACCGCAGAGTATCCTGATGAGATTTGCAGCCTGCTAAGTGAACATTACGATGGCTTAAACCCCACGGTTGCCGAAAAACTTGTGCAAAGTATTGTGATGCTGCGCAACAAGGGCGTGCTGGATAATGACAAGTTCGTGCAAACGCTGTTTCCAATTCTAACTACCACGGAGTCACGGCAGCTGCGCTCACAATGCTATGTGGCCGTTGTTCAGATGGTAAAGTCGGTGAACGAAACTGCCAAAAACCAGAAGGTTAACCGCATGGTTCAAGCCTTGCTTTTCAACCTGCTCGAAGAGGCTGAATCAAATGGTCTGTGGGCGACGAAAATCACGCGCGAGCTGTGGCGTCGTAGCATTTGGGATGACAGTCGCAGTGTAGAAATTATGTCTCATGCTGCCGTCCATCCCGACACAAAGGTGGCCAGCTCGGCCGTGCGTTTCTTCTTGGGCGCTGATAAAGAGCGTGATGAAGCTCTTGCAGCCGATTCAGATTCTGAGCTAGACGTCAGCAGTATTCAGCACAAGATGAAGTTCAACAAGAAGAGCTTGAAGCGGAAACAACAAATCGACAATGCTGCGAAGCAGTTGAAGAAGAAACAGAACGCTAATAAGGACCAGACTCACCTGAATTTTTCGGCAATTCATCTTCTGCGGGACCCTCAAGGTTTCGCAGATCGGTTATTTGAAACACATCTTCAGAAGCCAGGCGGCGGAGGCGGTGTGAAGTTTAATCTTGATCAGAAGATTGATTGTGTGAATCTTGTGTCTCGTCTAGTAGGCACGCATAAGCTCACGGTGCTTGGTCTCTATTCGTTTTTGCAGCGTTATTTGACGCCAAAGCAGGCAAATGCCACGCAGTTCATGGCTGCCAGTGCACAAGCGAGTCATGACCTTGTTCCGCCTGATGTCATACATCCCATGGTGCGCAAGATCGCTGATGAGTTCGTAAGCGATGGTGTCGCTGCCGAAGTAGCTGCTGCAGGGCTGAACACCATTCGCGAGATCGCGTCGCGTGCTCCCTTGGCTCTGGATGAGCCCCTTGTCCATGATTTGGTCACGTACAAGGGCTCCAAAGCTAAGCCTGTAGTAATGGCGGCCCGCAGTCTGATCCAACTTTACCGTGACATTGACCCTGCTATGCTGCCCACTAAAGAACGTGGTAAGACCGCTACTATGGCCTTGCGCGCTGGTGAGACTCAACCCGTCAAATACGGTGAAGTGAAGGCCGGAAACATTGAGGGCCTTGATTTGCTGCAAAAATGGAAGGCCGCAAATCCTGAAGAGAATGATGTCGAGGCTGAGGACGACAAAAACTGGGAAGTTGACAGCGACAGCGACGATAGCGACGACAGCGAAGGAGAGTGGCATAATGTCAGTGACGGCGAGATCAACATTACTGATAGCGACGACGACGAGAACGATGACGAGAAGCAGAATGATGCTGTGTCAAAGGAAAAATCACTTGAGGAACTCCAAGCGTTGGCAGCGACTGAGGTACTCACTCCAGCTGATTTTGCTCGCATTGACCAGCTCAAGGCGGAGCACGGGCTTCGTAAGGCCGCGGGGCAGTCGAATGAGGAGATTGTTGAAGCTATGAACCTTGTGGGAACGTCCAAATGGAAGCAGAACAAGGAAGAGCGTCTGGCTCACGTTCGTGAGGGACGTGAAGGGCGTGAGTTTGGCTCCCGTAAGCGCGAGCACGCTGAGAAGGAGCATTCCACGACTAATAGACAGAAGGCTCGTAAGAAGAACTTCCTCATGATGATCCACAAGCGCGACGTGCAAGGAAAGGCTCGCAAGAGTTTGCGTGATAAGCAGCGCGTGCTGCGCGCTCACGTTGAGCGTCAAAAGAAGAAGGGTTACTAAATTGCCTCATTATTCTGTGTGTGACTCTAAATAAATATTCATAAATATGTGCCTTCATCAAGCTTTCAACTCAATAGGCCTGCAGTTTCGCCCGCAAGGGCTCCGCTGCGATCTCTATTTCACCAAGGTTCCGCGAAGACGCGCGGCATAAAAGGTCTGCTACTTCGCGCCAGCTCTTGATCGGTAACTCTTGGTCTGGTAAAAGAGTTTTGAGCGTTATGGCGTCCAATTGAATGCCAGATTTTTCTGCTGAAAACTCAAGGAACGAAATAAGGCCCTGTAAGTCGCCAGCATAGAAAAGGGATATTGCAACCAGACGCATGAGCCGTGGCGTTAGTGGTACGTTGGACAACGTTGCTAGCAAAAAGTCCCGTATTGTGAAAGGCATGTGTGCAGTGTGTTTCTCCTTCACGGCCGTGAGCACGGCTCGCCATAAAAGTTGGTAATTGGAAACCGATAATGGCGAAATGAGCGGTGCCGACGACGTGAGACGGTTGGCAGCAACGAATTTCCACAGTTGCGTAAAGTCGCGCCCGGTATAGTGATAAGAAAGTACGAATTGCACGTACCTGCCACTCCTCTCGCGTGACCGCAGCGCTCGCTCATATACCGGTTTCAGCCGCTGTAAAAAAGCAGCACGGTCTTTTCTGGCAGAGGAGCGCTGAGACTGGAGAATCATGAAACAGAGAGCAATATCGTGATGGCCTTTGCTGTTCTCAAGTATATCAAAAGCCTTGTCGAAGTCACTTTCCCTCAGAGCTTCACTCACCTCTCGCCGCGCATCTCGTCCCACTGCCAACCGCAAAAGTGGGCTGTTCAAGACTGCGCCATCGTTGCTCAAGACTGCAGCTACCGACGAATCAGTCGCAGTCTGTTTAGCGGCCAGCACGCAGGCGGCTGCGACGTCGGACGGAACTACAAAGCCACGACTTGTCATTGCTTTCATGGTTTGCTGCGCCGCGTGCCACATCTTGGCACGGACCATGCTTCGTAGAGCAGATTCTAGCAGTGACGACGAAGCGTTCGAGCTTATTAGCGCAGTCGACCAACGATTGACGCTTGAGTGATCCTTGAGGTTTGTATAAGCTTTCACAAACTCGAGTATAAGCGGCGGAGCCGGATTTCGGTCTTGCACAAGACTCTCTGCGTCTTTGACTCGATGGGCTCGACAATAAATCAGTGCTAGGAATTCGCAATAGACAGTTTCATCAATTGAGTCGCCAATCCTCCGCTCTTTCCATACCGCTATAGCTTGAGGTGCCAGTCCGCATCTTAGTAGGGACAAAACATATTCCTTTTCCTTGCGCAGTTCGAGTTTGACGCCGTATTCAAGCATTAGAGAACCGGCAACTGCTTTCTGTTGGAAGGTCCTTGACGACGAAAAAAGATTCGGTAGAATCGTTTCCGTTTTCAGGCTTCTATCATAAGGCGACTGGCGGACGAGATCCCACCACTTCTGGGGAATGTCGAAAAAGGGCGAGAGTGAGGCGACCGGCTTTGGCTGCTTTCCAAACTTAGAGAGGTAGCGTGAAACCGTTGCCGCCGCTAATCGATACTTCGCGGCCATGTCAATTCGGCCGCTGTTTCCTGTGGAATTAGCACTAACGGCACTACTTCTCGTGCTAGACCGCTGTACTTATTTTCATACAGGTAACTGCCGCCACTTCGTCTGTTTCGATTTTCAAACACACCATACGCCTAACGGCTCAGGCGCCATTTTGTCGCCCTTCAAGAGAGATGAAGATGAATCCGCTGCGTGTCGCCGATAAATAATTACTACTTTACTTTCACCTAGATCGAGCGGCTTTCTTAGCCTTCTTTTTCAGAATCTCCCGGCGTTCGCCAAAGTGATCCTTGTCCATTTCAAGAATGGCTTGACGTTTTGCCAAGCTCACCTTTTTGAGCGCTTGGTCAACGACAGATTTGTCTGTGATTAGGCCGTACTCCTCCATCTTGGTATTCACACGAGCCTCAATGTTTTCAACGCGAGCGACGTCGCGTTCCCCAATCAATGTAATTGACTCACCCTTGCGACCAGCGCGAGCCGTACGTCCAACCCGGTGGATATAGTCATCCGCATCAGCGGGGATATCGAAATTAATGACCAACGCGACCTCGGGAATATCTAATCCTCGACTGGCTACGTCAGTAGCCACCAGTACTCGAGCGGCGCGAGCTCGGAACCGACCCAACGAATTCAAACGCTCGGACTGAGGCATCTGAGAGTGTAGCGACGTTGCTTTCACGTCAAGCAATTTGAGCGTACGTCTGACGTGCTCAGCTGTTTGAGTGCGGTTCACAAACACAATCGCGGTCTTTTCGGCGTTTTCCTCATGTTGTAGAACGCTGAACAGATACGCTGGCTTGACATACGTCGGAGCGAGAATGTACGACTGCCGCAGTGTCGCTGGCACTGCCAAAGAGTTCGCCGCAACTTCGTGTATATATACAGACGGAGACCGCTCTTTCAGAGACCTCACGGCGTCAGTGATCGTAGCGGTGAACAGCAGAGTCTGTCGCTTTTCGGCTGATGGAACAACATCCATACAAACCGCGAGATCTGGGGCAATGCTATCGCTCAGCAGTCGGTCTGCCTCATCAAGAACAAGGTATCTTACTCTGCGCAGGCCGCAAATAGTGTCTTCTCCGCTGCTTTTGATATGATCGGCCAGCCTACCAGGGGTGGCCACAACAAAATGCGGCCGCCGCTGCAGTTCAATACTCTGCTGCACCATATCAACGCCGCCAACAATGACAGATACCTTGACATTCATGTTGGCTCCAAGTGCCTTGAGTTGTTCAGCAATTTGAATTGCCAATTCTCGCGTGGGAGTAATGATAAGTCCGCAAATACCATACGGATCCTTCGACCATTCGGTGAGCATGGGTGCAGCAAAGGCCACTGTTTTTCCTGATCCAGTTTTGGCTCCACCTATGCAATCCTTTCCGGCCAGAATAGGCGGTATGCATGATTTTTGAATGTCAGAAGGTTTATGAATAGCCATTGCCGCGAGCGACTGCCCCAGCCAGGGCGCCACGCCCAATTCCTCAAATGTACTCATACTCCCTTTTAATACTGTTTATCGCAGTATATACGGGTTTTGTCTGTGTGCCGTTTGGGGACTCTGGAATCAGTGTTTCGGAGGCTGTGAGCGTTTTTATGCGTTGAGAAAAAAATTATATAATGTTGTTGATTGTTCACATGGAAAAAGCACGGCATCAACTAGAGGAGTTAGACCGCATAGAAGAGGGCATCGTGGCCCGAATAAGACGCTCTAGTGAATGGCTGCCGCCGCAGTTCAGAATTGAACAGCAGGGAAAAACGCGAAAGCTGTCGGCAAGGGAATGCGCGCTTCAGCGTTGGGAAGCTTCGAAGCTTCTTGAGCAATATTCTCAGGTCAGGCTTCAGTTTACCCCGTTGACCGATCACAGTCCGGAAGCAGATTTTGATAGCGAGCTCGAACAATGCTTGAAATTAAGTGATACAAGAGCGGCCCCCAGTTTGGCCGCCGCATATGCTCAGCACCGGTCAGCACGGGGTAAAGAGCGCTTCTTATGTGACATGACAGAGCCCGTGGCGTCTGAATTTGAGGCCCAGTATCCTCCAGAAGAGCAGTGGGGCCGTGTGCTCCGGTTAGAGCGGTTTTACCGTGCATTGCTTGCAGCGGACGAAGTACCCGAGAAACCTAGGAGTTATCGCGACTACTTGTTGAATTTCGATAAATTTACAGCGTTCGCAGACGCGAATCTCGCTCAATACCTGATTGAGTTCTATAACCGCGCGTATGCTGTTGGCCCCGGCACAGAGGCTTCGGATCTGCCGGCGGTGCGCGACGTGATGAGGGCTATGGCTAATGATCCTCTTTTTTGCGCTGCCTGCAACCGGCATTTCGCTAATGAGGCAGTTTTCAAGGCGCACCTCGGCGGCCGGAAGCACAAGCGTGCTTCGCTCAGCCCCACAGCCAACAAGGCTGTCGCGAGTCCGCAACTAGTCTCCGCGCTCTCACAGTGTATGCGAGAATCATTTACCGCCACGGTCGCTGAAATTGACCGCAAATCCGGTATGACTGTGCAGGAGCGGAGGCTGGAAATTGAGGCTATAGAACGCGAATATCAGCGAGAAGATATGATGCTAAGTGGCGACGAAAGCGGCTCTGAAGAGCGCACCGACCCGGCACCCTCAAAGCAGTTGTTAGGGCCCGAAGGAACTCCGATTCCGCGGTGGCTATACAAGTTGCATGGACTGAGTACAACCTTTAAGTGCGAAATATGTCAGCCGCATGCGAGTATCGCTGGACGTGCTCAATTTGAGCGTCACTTCCGCGATCCAAAACACCTACAAAGCTTAAAACGCTTGGGGATCACATCCTCTGATGTTTATAAAGGTATCACTAAGGCTGAAGATGCTCTCGCTTTACGAGCAGCGCTTCAAAACGAGCCAAGTGGTTTAGACAAGGAGGTTGAGGACGATGAGGGCAACGTCATGACGGAAAAAATGATGAACGATCTGAGAAAACAGGGGCTTATTTGACTACCAGTATGTCAACCGGCAATAATTGCGTTCTTACTCTGTGAGTTTACCCCAGAAAATCCGGTTGCCCAAGTTCTACAATATGATCGCCGCCAACTTCGTAGATGACGCGGATTGTTGCCTTATTTTAATGAAATAGAAAACAATCAAAGCCAGGACTGCTGATAATGACAAGTTAGGTAGTTGATTTAAGACGATTACTTTTATAATCCCCAGTCAGCTTATTCGCTGCGAAGCTGTTTGTTTACGAGTACAGGTCGTCGTCGGCTTCGTCGCCGCCAACGCTCGCTCCACCTGGACCAGCCGCGTTCCCGGCTCCTGGAGCAGAACCCGAGAAGCGGAAGTTTCCGCCAACACCGCGCGACTGCTGGATCTGCTGCGCGTAGGCCTCGTAGCGGCGGAGCTCAGCATCCGACACCGAGCGGGCTGCGGACTTCATGGCCTCCTCAAAGTGGGCACGCGTGATGTAAGGCACAGTGTCCTCCTGCATGCCCTCTTCCTGCCCCTCAGCATTCTCGGAGCGCACAAGAGCGTCAATCGAATCCTTAATGGCAAACTTCGCAGCACGCTGCACGATGAAGCTCAGGTCTGCGCCACTGAAACCATGGGTATTCTTGGCAATCTCCTCAAGCTCGAGGCCAGGCTCGAGAGGTGTCTTGCGAAGCTGGGCGCGCAGAATGGACAGACGCGCCTCGAAGTCCGGCAAGGGCACGTAGATGAGCTGGTCAAGACGGCCAGGACGCAGAAGAGCAGGATCAATCTGGTCAGGTCGGTTCGTGGCACCAATAACAAACACATTCTTCTTCGTGTTCATGCCATCCATCTCCGTAAGGAGCTGGTTCACGACGCGGTCAGCACCACCAGAGTCGCCCACCGACGCACCGCGGGCCTTGGCGATCGAGTCCAGCTCGTCGAAGAAGACAACACACGGCGCAGCAGCCCGAGCCTTATCGAAGATGTCACGGATGTTCGACTCAGATTCACCGACCCACATCGAAAACAGCTCAGGTCCCTTCACCGATATGAAGTTAGCCGAAACCTCCGTAGCGACCGCCTTAGCCAGCAACGTCTTACCCGTGCCTGGTGGACCGAAGAACAGTACACCACGCGAGGGCGATAGGCCAAACTTCGTGTACATCTCAGGGTGAAGGACCGGATATTCAACCGTCTCCTTGAGCTCCTGCTTGATGTTGTCGAGGCCTCCGACATCAGCCCAAGTGACGTTGACAGACTCAACAACGGTCTCACGAAGAGCGCTGGGGTTAGAAACACCAAGCGCGTACCGGAAGTTCTCCATGGAGACCCCCAGTGAGTCGAGCACCTCAGCATCAATTTCGTCACTATCAAGATCAATGAGCTCCATCTTCTCACGAATCTGTTGCATGGCGGCCTCAGAGCAGAGCGACGCAATGTCGCTACCAACGTAGCCATGTGTCTCAGTGGCGAGCTGCTCGAGGTCAACATCCTCAGCGAGCTTCATATTCTTGGTGTGGATCTTAAGCACCTCGAGACGGCCCGTGGGGTCAGGAATTCCAATATCAACCTCACGATCGAAACGTCCGAAACGGCGCAAAGCGGGGTCAATTGAGTTAGGGCGGTTCGTCGCAGCAATGACAACGATGTTGGCGCGCGAGCGCATACCGTCCATCAGAGTTAGTAACTGCGACACTACACGACGCTCAACCTCTCCGTTCGTCTTGTCACGCTTCGGAGCAATGGAGTCAATCTCGTCGATAAAGATGATGGAAGGGGCATTCTTCTCGGCCTGCTCGAAAGCCTTGCGCAGGTTCGACTCGCTTTCACCGGCCATCTTTGACATGATCTCCGGACCATTGATAAGGAAGAAGAACGCACCAGTCTCGTTAGCCACTGCTCTGGCGATAAGAGTCTTACCTGTACCTGGGGGGCCGTACATAAGGACACCCCGGGGCGGCTTGATTCCGACCGACTTGAAGAGCTGCGGGTGGCGCAGCGGCAGCTCAACGAGCTCCCGGATCTGAGCCAGCTGCTTGCGAGCTCCACCGATGTCATCGTAGCCCACGTCATTGAGGTTGTCTTCCTCGTCCTCGCGGTTGATCGGATCCCCGTCACAGTGGATAATTGTATCCTGCGCAACAATACCGTACTCTTCCGGCTCAATCGCAGCGACCTTGAATTCAACCTGACGCATGCCACCACGAACGATGAAGTGGTCTCCCTTGCGCACAGGGCGGTACGCCTCAACGAAGTAAGGCTTCAGGAACACATCGAACAGAGAACCCGTAAGGCCTTCGACCGTATCGGCAATGGGCAAGCACAGAATGCGGGTGGCATATTTGATTTCAGAGCACGGGTAAATGGAAATGACATCACCAAGGCGGACGCGCAGGTTATTCCGCACGACACGGTTCACACGGCAAACGCCGTCGGCAAGGTCGTCATCGATAAGGACAATGAGAACCGTGTCGTGACGCTTCTTGCCCTTTACAAGTACGGTATCACCGCGGAAGAGCTGAAGCTTGTCGAGGGTTGCCGGAGACATCGTAATCACGGAGTTGTCGTCGGAGACGGCGTCGTCTACGACGAGCGCGTTGTCCTTCTTCTTTCCCTTCATGATTGCCGTAGCCAGCTCCTCGCCGGGCACAGGCTCATTTCCAGATCCAGAGGGGTCGCCTCTGGGCATAACAGGCTTACGATCTTCCTCAGACATCACAGTCAAAGGGGATGGACAGAGTTGGGTGTAGAAGAAGTGGGAAGATGGGAAGTGAAGTTGGGTGGTGGCCAGTTGTGCTTGCCGCCCCCGGAGCTCTTAGTTAAGACGGCTATTCTGGGGGCAACACTTTAGGGCAGGGTACGCGACGCTCCCAACCTCCCAGTGGTGTCACACGTAGGCGGTTCGGCATTAAGCTTCGAGAAGCAAATCGATAACTGCGCGTGCAGTTACGCAGCGATCGAAGGCGGCCGTATGGAATTTACGGGGCAAAGTCAGTACAGCCCGAACGTGTAAAGCCGTTATGGGATGGCCGTGTTCCTTATTGTTCTGTGATTGCTCTTTGACTGCTTTACAGCTGCGGCTACTGCCACCACTACGGTTGCTCAAGCTGCTGAATGTGTGTCAGTGGCCAGTAAGAACCGCTATGCCACTATAGTTCGTTCAATTAATTTATTTTATGCGGTACAAGTTTAAATTCAAATAGTTGTGGGTCTTGGTAGAGCCCATCATCCCTCGCGCGGGGCTGGCCCATGCTATGAACGTCTTCGAAGCGTGAGTATTGCCGCATTATCACATCATTGCCCACTTACGTACAGTAGTTAACTGATCACGCCTACACATAACCGAAGTCATTGCTCGTTGCCGCAATTTGGTCGTTGCTCACGTATTGATAACTTGTTACTCATTCCTGCGTTGGTGTCGACAACGCTAGGTTTTTTATCAGTCGTCACTATGTAAGGGAAGGAACGCATCATTCGATAACCTTATACTTTCCTGTCGTCTATCTCATTCTAGTTAAATGCCCGAAGCTGTTTACCCTACAACTATTCCACAGCTAGCTAGCCTACGGACTATTAGCATGCATATCTATGTACGAGGGTTTGCCACAAGCGGTGCTTCGGCCTCAAGCATCCACACGCCGCCGCCGCCGCCGCCGCCGCCCACGGCCCATCATGGGACTGGCACGGTTGAAATCTCTCAGCGTTTGTATCACGTGTTTAAACAGGTCGCACGCTGCTATATTCGCGTGTAAACCGGGATGAGTGCGTCTTGCCTGGTTTTGACGTTCAACTGCGCCAAACGGGCTCAATCGTCAGCTGAGCTTCAAGCTCTGCTTGAGTCAACGCTTGAAAGACTCGGCAGTCAGCCCCATTTCGTGGCTTTAGCGCTTCAAGAATGTGCATCGTTTATCGACGCTGCATTTAACCAGTTAGACGAGTGGCTCGCGCCCTTTACGGCAGCAGCAACTAGTGTGGCAAATGGTGCGTATGGCTTTATAGCAAAGCAGCACGTAGGCGCGACTGCGTTGTTAGTATTTGGCACAGGCGAACGCGAGGTGCGCCGCATTGTGAGAAGCAGCGTGCAATTCGGCATGCTCTGGTCGAACCTGAAAGGAGCTGCCTGCATTTCGCTCGTGCTCGGCTCTAACGACGACCGGCTGACGTTCGTGAGCGCACATCTTGCTGCGAACGAAGGCCGTCTAGAGGCGCGGAATCGCGACTTCGCAATACTACAAAATGCGCTTGGGTTGTCTAAATTGCCTGGGCAAGTGTTCGTCATTGGAGACTTGAACTATCGTGCCTCAGGACCGACCTTCGATACTGATGAGCTCACGGCTGAGATGCGCGGAGGGCGCACAGCATGGGGACTTACGGAAGCGTTGGTGCATTTCGAGCCCACGTTCAAGTACTACGTCGGAACGTCAGAACTCAATGCGAAGCGCCGTCCTGCTTGGTGCGATCGGGTCTTATACCGGCCTAGCCCCGATCTTAGTATTAAGCTATACGACTCGGTCATGCCGTGCACGTCCTCAGATCACAAGCCTGTTATTTTCGCGTTAGAAACGCCAATGTCCATGCCGGCTCCAGCCGAGGCTCTGTCGGTGCCTGTCGTTAAGCTCCCGCCAGCATGGGTTCCAGCTGCTGTGGATCGGGCAGTAGGATCCGCACTATTCGTTGGCACAACCCCGACGGGATGGCTTACGCTTGGCCTTGCTGTCACTGTGTTCTTCTTTATCAACAGTTTTTAGCCGCGAAAATACTCAAATTGAAATCTGCTCTTTTGAAAACGTACTAAGTGGCTTTCATACCTATGAAGGGTTATAACGCGTCTTTCATGATTGTGCCTACAAACACATCTGGCGTGCTACGCTAGCATGCTTCGTACATTTTATTTACCTTTACGCGCTTGAACACTTAACCACCTCAGGCCTAGGGTTCTTAAAACGTTCCAAAATTGAGTCTGTCAAGCCATGATCGGCGATACAGAGTACTATGTGAACGGCGTGAACCAGCGCAAATCTGAATTGGCCACGTCATCCTGGATTTCCGAATTCTGGGCTCTTCTGGATCCCTTTGTTTCTAAAGAAGTTACTGAGATTCGGTGTCTTGCGTTGGGCCTGATCAGTGATCACTTCAACCCACGCTTTCAGCTCGCGCTGCTACTCCTGATCTCTGAACGTTACAGCATAAAAAACATTACCGCTTGGGATCCCATATTCACTGATCAGGACCGTGAGATATTGCATGTCTTCGGCATTCCTATTGTGGAACCGAATCCCGCGTCTGGCCCGCAGGTCTTTTGGTATATCCCACACGGACCACTCAAACTTGTCGCTGCAATGCCTCATATACTAGGATCAAGCGTTTATTTAGGGAACGATCTCACTCAATTCGAACTGGACTCCGCGGACTCGGCTTCACTCACTATCTACAGACAGTCCGCCGAAATTAAGCGCGTGCCAGTGAGCAAGCGGGATCGCTGGAGTACAGCCTTCCACGCCATGGCTATACATCGTCTCTCGTCGCCATCGTTGCTGCCCTAAAAGCGTGGCTCTACAGTAATCAAACTAGCAGAGACGCGGTTTTTGTTGGAACATAGAGTCACCTACAAGACCGTATTCTGGACGCTTGGATTATACACTGGTTCTTCGGTACCATCGCACTGCGCGTCGTTACTTAAGTTTGTGACATGATTTTAATTGGCTTATGCCACGGCAAACCTGTATAACTAGTTCGTGGGCTCACATATAGTGCGACATTGCGGTGGACTGCATACAGGATAATCCAGCTTGCACCGCTATCGTTTACAATTCCGCTGGTTTGCTATGCTCTAGCAGGCCAATTTCTGGTAGTGAACAGCTATTACTGATGTCTTATTTACCGTTATCAAGACTCACTTGAGAGTATACATTTAATCTTAAGCGATAACGCAACCAATTCCGCTGCCGTCGTTGTCGTCGCCGTCGTCGCCGTCATCGCTGCCGGGGTTGCCATTGCCAACATGGTTCGCTGACTGGTCGGGGGCGGACGTTGAGTTTGGAATGGAGGATCCAACGGCGACAATGTTCGACTCATCAGTAACCTTGATGGGTGCGAACCCATAAATGGCATTGTCCACATCGAAAACTGAGTAAACCGCCCTCAAGAACGGATCACCGAGTGTGTACAAAACGGATCCATCGGGCTCAGTCTCGGCTGGTTGCAGAGCGAACGTGTAAGTATTCGCATCAACCTGTGAAAAGGGCTCTACGTTAACGTTGATGCCGCCCACAGTGATAACAATGGGCGCAAGGTTCGGCGCAGGCGTGCCATCTGCGACGTATGAACCATCGTCAGCCTGAACACAGTTGTAATTCTGAGCTTCCTGAGCGACAAGTTCACCGGGAAGCAAAATGTTCGGCGTTCCTGTGTCCAATATGCCGCCTTCGTACCAGGTTCCCTTGAACTGCCAGTCAATGCTGAAGTACGTGTTCCCAAAGACCTCTTTCTGAGAGAAAGGCAACGTTTGCAGCTGACCACTACATTTAGCAACATCAACACCACCGAATAGAAGATGAGCATCCGTTCCTTGGCCGTTCGTCGTGTAAAGCGAGAAGACTTGAGCGTTGGTGAGACCCGCATCCTCAAACCGCTCGTACAGAGGCGCATACTTCGTGCTCGGTGTTTCAGCAGACTTGGGTCCAATACCTAAAATGCCCTTGTTGTCCGGGAAGTCTTCGTAAGTTTGGTTCAGCAGCCCGATCGGATAATCCTTAATCGTCGCACCACCAACTTCAATAGAGTCAGTAGCCCAGCTTCCCTGAATCTGGTTTGAACCGTCACCGAAAGCGCCGTGGAAATCGTCATTTTGCCAATGATAGTCTGGAGATTTTCCAGGAACCCAACCACCGTTGAACGCTTGGTTCGTGAACGTGAAGGTATCAGAAGAGCCAGTATCAACCAAGCATGTCAAAGGCTGCCCACCAGCAGTAAAATCAGCCCAGTACCGGTAGCCCGAGTAACTCAAATGCTGATTCGGATCGCTTCTTTTGTGCATGCGCGTTCCGTTCAGGACCTTACTGTACTCTTTGTGGAGCGGGAGGTGCACAAAGCTCGTACCATTCAACGGAGCCCCGCTGGTAAGGGACAGCGTACTTAGTGCCAAAGCGAGTTGAGAGAACATCTTGTAGATATGATGGAAGCAAACGAGTCTGAGCTATGAGGCCTCTTTATAGACTTCACTTACCCTGCCTAGGTTTTATCACTCTTTTGCTGATTGGTTAAGATTGACACGCGTCTGGTTCGCGCGGCAACATCTCGATTAAACGAGCGAAGTGGCATTACACATCTACATGCCGTTCATTATTTACTCCGCCGTCATACACTTGCGTGATCACTTCGACTAGACTCAAGTATAACGTCTTATAGTTTCTTCACTCATTACTGACATGTCTGTCGCCCTTCTTCTGGTCAGTTTTACTGCTTACACAGAGACACGCGACTTCAGAAGCACGAGTCTTCGCCAGTTTCGCATACATGCAGCGCCTCCTGCAGGACGCGCGACGTGCCTGCTGTAATGCATTCCAATCTTACTGCCCTTGCCTCTTAGTCGGGCCAGGTGTTTTTTTATGAGCGCTTGCCGTCATCGATGTGATCTGAAAACATGATTCTAAAAGACACTTTGTATTTCTATCTTATTCTTCACTGAACGCTATCAGTACGGCCCCTGAAAATTGGATCTCTTAATATGACTTCACGCGTCGGTTTCGCGCCGGAAAAATTGATCTCTAAGCGAATGTACGCTCGACGCTTCGCTCATTAGTAATAGCATGATATATGGCTCCGGTGGTTCGTTCCAAGAGCAACCTCATGGAAATACCGCAATATAAATGGCGCTCACCATATCATTTAAGCGTGAATCACCAGCACGTTTGGCTCATACTGGAAAAGAATATCCGGCCGTTCGCCATGAGGGCTTCAACTCGGGTTATGTGCGAATGAGAACGGCATCCCTGCTGCGCCCCAGGCACAATGCGCATCCCTAGCCCAGTGAGACATATGCATGACTCTCGCGAACCCAACATTCACGAGCACCATACCGTACCGTACCGTACCCTAGGCCAGAGTCGATGTGCACACGATTTCTGACGGCAGAGGTCACCATGCCACGAGATTCACGAGTTTACGATGTTAATGTGATTCAATATATAGATGTATACGCCTCTGTCTACTACTCCTTCGTGATTTCGTCCCAGTTGTCAATGATGCGTTTGCACTCGGGACTGCCTGTGAGGTCGTAGACCTCCTGGAAGTATTCCTTCGATACCTCGAAGGGCGTTGCCGTCAAGTTCGGAATATACTTGTTCTTCAGGGCGGAAGGCTTAACGGCATTCTTCGACACACGCTTCGCGAGGAAGGTCTTGAAAGGCTTCACACCGCTCTTCAGGTAAGAAGAATGGAAAGGAACCGAGATACCCGGCAGCGGAATGACCGCATAACCACGCTCCAGGGCAATCGGCTGAGGTTTGCCCTCAGCGATCTTAGCCGCCTCCTGCACATACGCTCTCGCATCCTCATCACTCACCACGCTGAGCTCTTGAACCTTGTTCATCTTGAGCACGTTCAGCACGGTAGTCAGAGTATCAAGAGCGCGAAGGTCACCGGCTGCAACGTACTGCTGGTTCTTAACATTGAAGTTCACAATCTCAAGCAACCAGCCAGTCTCCTCGGCAACGCCATCAATGACCTTACGCAGGTTCGCGTCACTGAACTTCGCACTGATGCGGCTCGGGTTCACGGCGCACATACCATAGTTTGAGCGGCCCTGCTCATCACGCGGCACAGCAACCTGCATCGTCATACCACGGTAGAACACGACATCAACCAGCGACTCAACCGGCATGACTTCGGCCATGGCAGCCAGAGCAGAGTACTCACCCAGGGAGTGACCGGCAAACGTCGACGTCTCAAGATCCACGAGTCCCTTCGCAATCATGTCCTCGAAGGCAGCCTTCTCCATGAGAGTGAGTGCTGGCTGAGTAAACTGCGTCATGGACAGCACACCGTTCGGCGAAGTGTACGTGTAGTGATCCGTGTCCTTCGTGATAGACGGGAAAATCGGCTCTGTGCGGAGCTCGCCCTTGTCATCGAGAGTCTCGAACATCATAGACATGTAGTTCTCGCGGATACGCTCTCCGACCTCACCTCCGAAGTGCACGGTCAGCTCGCGAGGGTTGTTCCTCACAATATCGAGAATCGAAATGCCATAAGTAGACACGAAGTGGCGATCCGCGCGGTCCCAGACCTCACGCGCAACTTCAGACGCAGCGTACAGGTCCATTCCCATGCCCTGCTCCTGCGAGCCCTGGCCCGTGAAAACGTACGCAGTCGTCGGCTGCTCGACCTCGGCGCTACCCTGGAGCACGACGTCGCCCTGAGCGTTGGCCGTGCTAACCTTGACAATCTTGCGACCGTTGATCATGCCGGTGTGCTCAAG
The DNA here is from genome assembly GCA_030555795.1 of Entelexis sorbosivorans. Lineage (NCBI taxonomy): Eukaryota > Fungi > Ascomycota > Dipodascomycetes > Dipodascales > Trichomonascaceae > Entelexis > Entelexis sorbosivorans. The sequence goes on along the minus strand of JANIVK010000007.1, from coordinate 128,336 downwards.
AGTCGTGTGCAGCTCCGTGTTAGGGAGGACCATGCCAACGAAGTCGCAGCTGAAAGCACGCACGCGCTTGCCCTCATTACTCGCCGCCCACATCTCAACCTGCGAACGCACGCAAGCAGATGTGTACATGCCGTGTGTAATGGTTCCGGGAAGACCAGCGTACTGGGCGAACACACGCGAAACATGAATGGGGTTGTAGTCTCCGGAAACGTTCGCGTAGAGCTCGTTAGACGCCGGAGCCCGCGCGACCAGAGGTCCACTACCACCACCAAGGGCGATCGGCACCTCAAAGCTGACAGGTTGCTCGATCTGAACACCCTTACGGTTCAAGAAGTCAACAACAGGGTTACCGTACGACTGGCCAGCAACATACTCAACGCTACCAACCTCAACGATCTCCTTGGTCGGAAGAACGTGCTCCACTACTCCTGTTGTGTGGATTTCGTCGTAAACACTGGCACTCTTGTGGCGGACCTCAGAGCGGCAACGCACTGTGAGAGTCTTTCCAACGAGCGACTCAGATGTGGTGCCCTCCTTCGCGTGGAACCATTCCTTGGAGAGAAGCACGGCAACATCGCGCATGGACTCCATCTTGAGCTGCACAGGGGCCTCGTCCACGATGCTGAACGTGGCGTCGTAGTCATCGAACTTACCGCGGTAGAGGAATTGCGAGCTCACGTCCACCACGGGCTTGCCAGCGGTATAAAGCGTACCCTTCACTTCGACAATCTTTCCGGCCGGGGTGATAGAGACGCGCTTGATGTGAGCCTGCGCTTCCACTTCATCGCCAGCCTGCAGAGGTTGGGCCTCAGGGCGCATCGCAAACTGGTTTGACAAGTGGACGAGCTTGAGAAGATCTCCGTCAATGGTTGTCGGGAAGATGGCCTTCGTGATCGCCCTCCAGCCAAGGACAATCGCGAAGTCCATAGGAGCGACCTCACCATGGACATGGGCCTCACCCTTGTTACCAACGGCGTGCACGAAGTCCTTGATCTTCTGTTTGTCGACAACCACAGGCGTGTCGGACCAGACTGAGCGCAGATCAGGCGGCGAATACGTATCCTTGCCGAACCACATACGCCAGTAGAACTGCTTGATGCGGAGATTACGGCCCTCCATCTTCTCAGCGATGGGCAGGTGTCCAATCATGGTCGGCTGATACGTGTAAAGCAGCTCAAGTGCCTCCGGCTCTCCAGTGGCCGTGCGGAACTCCCACATCTTGACACTAATATCCTTGCCATTAGAGCAGACGGCCTCGATTGTGCGACGTCCATCTTCATAGAGATCGAGCGTCGTCTCAGTCGCCTCAGCGCGCATGTTCGAAGTCGGGGCAAAAACGCGGCGAAGCGCATTCTCCACATGCGTCGTACCATTCGGTGTCTGCTGCTCGATCTGCGAGCTCTGCAGAAGCGCATAGCGCCACCCCTCCTGGTGGCCAGCAATCGCCGCCAGCCAGTCCTCAGCAGAAGGAATGACGCTGACACTTCCGATGACATACTCTTCCTTGTTGCCCCGCTTCTCGAAGTTGACATCAGCAAAGTGGTACTCAAGGTCAGGCTTAGAAGGCACAGGCAAGCTGAGAGACTCAACACGGGGTACCTTGGACGCATCACCATTGTAGCGAGTGGCGAGCAACTTCTCGATGTGTCCCTCATGAATCTTGTCAAGAATTTCGCCCACTGGCTCATCAACGACGTGAGAGTACTGAGCGGCCACAGGTCCGTGGAGGATACAAGTGCGACCAACATCTCCACCAGGTACAGCTGCAAGGTCCTCCGACTGCCACAGCGAGTCCTTCTTGAACCAGAACTCGAAGTTCTCATCCAAAGCGGGGACGAAAGGTACAGGCTTATGGGTCCGAGCCAGACACAGTTCGAGGAAGAAGTCCTTGTCATGAGCACTGACAATTTGAGTCTCCGAATCAGGGTACGCGGCCACAAACTCCTCAATAAAGGTCTCAGGAGAATCCAGCTGAGAGTACCACTGAAGAACGTTGTGACGCTCCTTCGACGCAAGACGCTCTTCTGTACGGTGCACAAACTGAGCGGTCATATCGCGCAAGCTGATATCAATCCAGCGGTTCTCGCTCGCCACGTACATCGTGTGCACAAGACGCCGGATAATCTGGGCATACGTCATGTCCTCAAGATCGACGACACGGCCAGTCTCAGTCGTGGGGAACCAAGGCTTCTGGTAGTCTGCATTAAGCCTACGAACCAGCTTGTCCTTCTGCGCCTGAAGAGCCGCGACTCGCTTAGGGCCGCGGGGCACACTGAATACCGTCGTATCCAACTCCTTCCAAAGCTTGACACCACGAGTGGCAAGCTTGTGGATGGGCTCGCCCATCTCGCTCATAACCGTGATGATTCCACCTCCACCGCGAGCGGTGTAAGTCTGCTCCCACTGGGAATCTGGAAGACCCGGGGCAGCCACGATAGCCTGCTTAGCAGCCTCAGACGTGCGGAACTCGCGAGCAACCATCACACGGCTACCGAAAAGGAAACCATCGAAGGGCATCGGCGGATAATCAAACTTCTGCGACCACTCACCCGTCAAATACGGGTAGGTGCCCTCGCAGTCACCAAAACCGGAGCCAGCAACGAGAACAATGTTAGAGTGCTTGCGAATGGCACCGTATGTTTGAAGGATCGGTGCATGGAAGTCCTCAAACGAGTGGTGTCCACCGCCGCGGCCTCCCGTCCACTGGATGATAACCGGGAAGTTCGGGTTCGCGGCAGCGATGGCAATCGCTTGACGGATAGACTCAACACTACCAGGCTTGAAAGAAATGTGTTTCAGGCCCAGCTCACGGATGTACTCATTCGCAACCTCCAAGGACGGCACACCAGCACCAACAGTGAGGCCGTCCAGAGGGAAGCCCTGGCGACGCATCTCGCCAATCATGGGAATGCACCACTGGAGCATGGCTGGGTTAACATACAAGACGTTCAGCGTGATTCCAGCAGGCGACAACTTCTGAACCTCCGAAAGTGCCTCCCGGAGCGTCGACTCACGGAAATACCCACCACCAGCTAGCTCGATCTGGTAGCCGCTATTCAAGGTGGCAGCAACAACGTGCGGATCCACCGTTGACGGCGTCATACCGGCAACCATGAGAGGCGGGCGGGCCAGGAGCCTGCTGAACTTAGTATCCACCATGAGGCGATCACCCCAGTGCACAAGCTTAGGAGAGAACTCGCGCACCCAGTCAGCCGCGTACTTCACATTCGCCTCGTTGCGATCAAATACCTCATTTTTGGCACCTAGCCCCGTAGACGGGGGGACAACAAGCTCGCCAGCAGCAATGACACGCTCACCAGTACCTTCCTTATTGCGCTGAGTGAGCAGTGCAAGGCCAGCCGAGCCACCGGGACCGAATTCAAGAATGTGGGTGCCCTTGAAACTCGTAGCCTTCTCCCACATAACCGGCAATTCAGTAATGAGCTCGACGCTACGCTTCTCAGCCTCACTGTTGCTCAGTTCATGGCCGTCGTAAGTGTCGAACACGGGTAGGCCAAGAGGCGTGGGGCTAGAGAGTTTGGAAAGGTCCTCAATGATCTGGTGAGTCGCTTCTTTCAGCAGGCCACAGTGGAAAGGCACCGTGACCCGCAAGAACCTGTTAACGATCTTGAGTTTGCGCTGACTGTGCGGAACGCGACCTTCGTTAACCTCAGGGTCTGCCTTGGTCGAACGCAGCAGACGGTTCAGACCGTAAAGACTCATCGGAGGACCGCTTACGACAAACGAACGAGGCCCGTTAACAAGAGACACAGCCACATGCTTCGCTGGCGGGAGGAACTCGTTGGCCTGGTCGACGAAACGCTGCAGCTGCTCGCGGCTCAGTTCGCGCACGGCCAACATAGGGCTTGGAACACCCTCACCATTCTCCTCGGAGTCACGGAGCACCGAGGGAGCCAAGGCCGTCACAGGGAACTCGAGCTGACTGCGGAGTCCCACGAAGAACAGGGTGGTAATGCAGCGCTTAGCTTCGTTGATCCAGTCGGCCCACGTGTCCGCGCGAGCAATGGCCAGTGCGGTGACAATACCCTGACTATGGCCCGTGGCACCTGAGAGGTAAGTGCGGAGCTGGCCCGGCGTGTTGCCAAGCACCTTACACGTCACATGGTAATGAGCGAGCTGGATGACACCAATGAGGGGCACGCTAACGGGCGCTGTGATGAGATACTCCTTTGTAGGCGTGGACTCCGGATTGTCCAGCCACTCCAGCATGTCAAGACCGTCTGTATATACCTTGCGTGCATCAGGCGTGGTGTCCATGAGAATGTGAAGCAGCTGCGCGAGCTCGGTGATTAGCGGGCGTACCAGTGGCCCATAAACATTGTCAATGCCGACGAGCTCGTCGAAGTAGTCGTCAGAGTTGCCCTGACCACCAAAGATGACGTGAATCTTCGCCTTCTGCTCCGACACGGCACGCAGAAGGCCAGAAGCCGGCGCGTGGCCGTGCGTGTGCAGCTTGAGCGGGCGGTGAGCAGCCTGGCGAGCCTTCAGGTAGCCACGTACAACGGCTGCCGGGTCGTTAAGCTCGGCAGCGACGGTATGCACGTCGTTCCCGACGAGAAAGGCGCGCTCGAATTCCGTAAGAATGATGGGGAGCACGTCTGCCGCCGCACCGTGGCTGTCAGCATGCTGGGTGAGGTATTCTAGGAACGCCGCCACAAGCTCTGTAGGCGATTCAATCTCTTCCGGATCGTCCGCCTTCGTGTGAGACGCCACGAATTGGTCGCGCAGATCCGTGCAGCTCGCAAGGAGGCCAGCAGGAACTAGCACAACATGCTCTACTTGGCCGAGTGCCAGTGTCAACGGCCGCAGCGATGCTGCAGACGTCGGACTTGTCACTCCAGTCGCGCTCATGAGAGTGGTGAGTGGTAACGAGCCAGGAAAAGATCGGTGGTTTTCTAAAATGCACCCAGCTCGCTTGGGGCACCCAAGCCCTACTTTGGGGTCGGTCGGTCATGTGAGGTTGGGGCGACGCGATCCGGGCTCAACAACGCGACGACGTTCGAAGGCGGGAATCAGGACAATTACAAGCCTAGTTACGATAGATATGGAATCAGGACAATTATAAGCCTAGTTACGTTAGATATGTCTTTGGCTAGTGAAGTGCTGCCTAGCAGAACAATACCTGCAGTAAGTCAGAAGTGATCTGGTATTCCACTCTCTGCATTTTTCCAGCCAACATGTGGTTGCAGCTTGGCCTACCCCGATGCGGCTACAAAAATCCGGCATATCCGATACGCCTTATTATGCATGTAGACCCAATGTATGCATGTTGAGCGATTCTGGTGCCCCCTAACTGGGGGCTTAAGAGGTTAGGGTGTGAAGTTCAGATAGTAATGGGAGTGTGGGCATCCCTGCGCGCACATGCGTAGTTGATAACAGGTGAACTAAAATAAGCAACTGTGCGGGGGAGATTGAACATTGATTGTTATTTGTGAAAGATTGTTTCACTTCTCAGCTTGCTAGATTAGTGGTCACACATGAAGAGGAACCACTCCTTTCCTCCTGCATGTGAGTGCCAATTACGTATCGCTAGTTTCCGAAGCAGCTGCCTCCGTTCATAGCGCCACCCGTCCACCTACTGTGGTTTTTCAATAGTAGTACTTATCCTTGGCTTCAATGTAACGGAACGATCCGATAGTCACATTCACAAGAGCGTGAGCTTCGTTTTGCAGCTTCATTCCCCTGTCATTGAGCATGATTGACACACGGGCCAGTCAAATTCGAGTTGCGATAAGGGGTCAAATTCAGCTAGCGAATAAATTGCTATGGTCTACATTTTCGGCTGAAATATTCCTTCGGATGCTGGAAGTCGTATCTAGTTGGGATAATGATAAAAGGAATGGAATTGGCGCAACAGACGTTAAAGAGTGGCCAGTCTGGTGCCAAGTGTTCGCGTACCGCAGAAACAGACAGTGAGCCGTCTTACGATCGAGGTCGGCTTAAATGGAGTCTCCCAAACTGTAGGAGAAGCCACGGAATTCCTCCTGCATTTCTGCAGTGAGAATACTGTTCATTGGCGTAAGCGCAGGTTTTTCAGATGTGAAGTCACGCTCGAAGTATCGCACGTCAGTAGGCGAATCGATCTCGGGCTTGTACGGAGGCTCCACACGGCGATTCAGGAGGTCGTCAAAGTTGATGTTGGCAAAATATGAATGCGCCATAACCTCTTCGGCGTCCCTAGCTCCTGAACCAAGTCGCTTCGTGGGGTCTCTCGTCAAAAGCTGCTGCAAAATCGACACAGAGTCCCGCGGCATATGAATAGGATAAAGTGGTTCATCGCTTAGGATTGCATCGTAGACTTCGTCTTCGTCGTTCCCATGGAAAGGCGACTTACCCAGGAGCATCTGATACATGAGCACGCCTAGCGCCCACCAGTCAACACTGCGCCCATACTTCTGATCCAGCAGAATTTCCGGCGCAATGAATTCCGGCGTACCACAGAAAGTGCCCGTTGTCTTGCCAAAGCTCATGTTCTCCTTGCAGAGTCCGTAATCAGCGACCTTGATGTGCCCATCCAAGCTCAAAAGAATGTTGTCAAGCTTCAAATCGCGGTAGATAACGTCATTGTCGTGGAAATGTTTCAAAGCTAGAAGTACCTCAGCCGCGTAAAACTGAGCTCGCTTCGCGCTGAACATCTTCTGCTGAATATGGAACATGAGATCACCGCCACTCACATAGTCCATGACAAAGTAAACGCGGTTCTCCGTCTGGAAGCACGCAAACAGATTGACGAGGAACGGATGCCGCTCCCGATTCGCGATTAAGAAAACACGTTTTTCACTACGCGTTGACTCGACCTCCCGGTTCTCAATAATGAAGTTCTTTTTCAGCACCTTCACCGCGTACAGCTGGCCACTCTGCTTCGACTCTGCAAGCATGACTTTGCCGAAGTTACCCTTGCCGAGCACTGCCAAAAACGAGAAATCGTCAAGTCCAATCTTGCGCCTCCGACGCGCGGCCGGGGCCGCAGGTGCCGCTGGCTTGTCGAGCGCATTGGTAGTGGGCACATTTGCTGTGGAGTTTCGAATAGCCTTAGGCGACACCTGATCAGTGCCAGTACCATAAGAATCCATTGTCACCTCCTGGCCTAGCGTGGCGGAGACAGCATCATGCAACGCAGCCATTGAGGCCGAGCTCAGCTGGTGCGGATCAGCGCTAGCATCATTGATAGGAAGAGGAGGCAGAGGCTGGTCGCGCCCACTTAAGGCATCTTTCGACGGAGCATGGGCAGGAACATGGCCGGCGCCAGGCGCGGAACCCTGAGCCTGCTGCTGGGCTCGCTGCTGCGCCTGAGAGGATTCCTGAGAAGTCAACCACGAGGGAGAATCAGGCTTACGCACAGCTCCGGCCGTGGTAGGAGGAGCCGATAGTTTGTTTTCCGAAGGGGCAGGGACCTCCTTGCGGCGAATAGGGCCTTTCCTCGGCGGAGGCACTGGAGAGGGCTTACCGGCTGCCGCGTTGCGCAAGTGCGTCTGCGTCTGCGCTTGTGTTTGCGAGTGCGAGTGCGAGTGCGCAGAACTCGCGGGTAGTGGGCTCTGCGGAGAATATTGAGGCTGCGACGGCGCCGGCTTAGTCTGCGAGAGCGGAGTGTGCGAACGCGGCTGGGTCCGGTAGCTCTCTGCAGCGGCCTTCGTAGCCTGCCGAATACGCGTGCTATTAATTTCACTCATGACTTGAGATGCAGTCTCCATAGACATCCCACACAAGTCCGGAACAAAGCCTGTACAAGAAGTATGGGCCATGATGCCACATTCAATGCATTTGCGAACATTTTTGCGGGACGCAAGTGGCAAAATGTATCCACACTGCGCGCACCATGTTGCTTTCATGTTTGTTGTCGGTTCGAATTGGTGCGGAATACGGTGGTTGAGCTCTTCATCAGGGTCCTGTGACATGAGCGCTGTACACTTTGTCACTACCTTTGAGAAACACTTACGATCGCAAGACAGATGACATTTTTGGCACTGGAAGTGTGAGGTCGTAAAGTCTCCACACACAGCGCAGCGCACGATATTGTACGCCTGGTGCAAGACGAATTCGTGACCATGCACTTGCTGCGTTTCCTCACGCTTCCGAATAGCGTTGTGGCGCCCGAGACGAGCTAGGTCGTCACCATAAACCCGGGCACGCGGAGCTCTCGGATTCGCTCCAGTTTTATCGAACCCCAGCCGCAGGTAGATGCGACCCGCCGGTTCAAGGGTAAACCAGCCTTCAACGGAGTCTGGAGTGAAGGCTGAGCCGGTTGTTTGCGCAGCAGCTGATGCAGTATGAGGAGGTGACTGCGCCGCCTGAGCATGTAAAGCCTGAGTCGACGCGGTAGACCCACCAACTGTTGACGCGCCAGATGTGGTACTGGAGTTTGAAGCACTAGCATCGGCCGACGTCTTGGCCCCAATATTCCCCGCCGTAGCCTTCGAGGTAGCTGCCGTAGACGCCATCGACGACTGAGACGTTGAGCCCGCAGAGAGGGTCGAGTCACTGCTTGCACCAGCATCACCAGTTCGGCTGTCGTTTTTCTCATTCAGCTCCTGGACCCGAGCCGCAGAGGCCCAACCCGACTCGCGCAGCTCTCGCTCTACGCGCTTACGCCGGATCGCCTCGGCAATGTCGCTGATGCGCAGCCACATAAGGGCAACCGGAGTCGCTCCCGAACCCGACGTGGGCCGGTCATAGACAGTGAATTCGATTTCGTTGCCCTTATCTACGGGGATGCTGAAGTTCTCGTTGAACACGGAGGACCGCGAGGCGCGCGTATGCGCAGCTGCGGCACTATTGTTCTCGACAGCCATCGAAATCCACATCTCGACTTGGTCGGTCCACGCGATCGTGTGGTCCACATCCTCGATCTGCTTGATGAAAATGCGCAATACACCCGTGAGGGGGCGTTTCACGTTAGGTGTGGCGAAGTTGCCCTGATCAGCACCATTTTCGAAGCCCGCCTCCACCATATCCTCATCACCTTGCGAAATGGACGCAAGGTTCATGTCGGAGTAGCGCTTTTTCGAGCGCTTCAGGAGCGCCATCTTGGCCGTCGACTCGGCAAGGTTCGCTTGCGCCTCAGCCTGGCTCTTGCGATCACCGGTCTGCTTGTAGAGACTAACCAGCTTGCGAGTGCCACGTTCGTACTGCTCCTCTATGTTCAGCTTGTACTCTAGCTGCTGTAGCATGAGCTGGATGCGCGGGCCCATGGTTTGCGGCTTGTCCCAGCGAAAAACGTCGAGCCGCGTCACCTTGGAGTCTTGCTTAGGTTGAGCATTGGGCGCCTTGCGACCCTCCAGGTGCAAGCGGTCCAGACGGGCCTGCAAATAGGCGATGTTGCGCGAAGCCTCCGCGATCTGCGAGTCGCACTGTGAGCGCACAACCTTGTTGCGTGCCGTCTGGCGCATGCGGCGCGCACCGTCAATGACTAGCTTTTCGCGCTGGATCATGCGGCGCACGTCGTCGCTCGCCTTGCCACTCATCAGCGACCGTAGACCTGGGCGACTAGAATGAAGTGCAGCTGCGGGCCCCGATGAGAGGTGGTGTTGGGTGAAACTCGCGATGCTGACGAACCCGTAATCACGAGCGCGTGGGACGCGAAGGCAAGCGTGACGGCTAAATTTCCACGTTCATATATTCGCCTTTATTTATGCGCCGTCGCATTTTTAGATACAGGAAAAAATGATGAGTGACATTATATACAAGGATGGATCGGTTGGAGCCGGTTGTTTTAGGTGTGCACACAGTAGCCCCTTGTTGGGACACCGTGGCAAAAGGGCGAGCGAGCGGCGGTGCGCCCTCGTAGCCAGAAGAACTCTTCCATAGCTAACATCTAGCACTGAGTGTAAATAGCCCACTGAAAGCTCAAGTATCGGCTGGACAAGTTTCCCTTCGCGGCAAAAGGCACCTGATTCCTCTCTGGGGTGCCAAACCAGCTTAAAACTTTCGGGCCTAGTCATGAGGAGGTGGGTTGACGCGCTTGAGCAGTTTGACAAAGTCCGGCGTGGCCTCGCTGGGGGGCTTCACGCGCTTCTTTGACATGCAATCCTTCAGATCCTGGGCCAGCTTTGCACACTGCGGCGCACCCTCTTCGTACGAAGCCCAACAGTTCAGCAGGTTCGTGAGGGCAGGCAAGCAGGATGCCTCACCTTTGTGCTGAGCATTCCAAGCCTTTTTTGTCTTCAGATACGGCACGCGCGGAAGCGGCTTCTTCGGAGGCATTAGCACGCACGAGTATGAGCGAAATTTCAGAACTGCTGAATGATGCACATCACGTGCATATATCCTCAAGTAGAAATGACGATCAACATACACTCAATGAGAAGTTCCCCCCAGAATTTAAGTAGAATGAAACCATCAAAATTGTTATTATTATGTTTAGCTACCGTAAATGCTTTGTGTTTTTAGCTTAGATCGTATCCTAGAGTGCTGTACCAAGTCGCCGGTTATTGTGATTGCTGACCAGTGTACCTCGAGGTTAAGTGGCAGCTTTCAGTGGTTTGTTTTGTGCCGCGCACTGAGAAGTTCATGGATGCGTAATAGTGTCATAATATACAGAACGATAAGCTAGTCATTAACGTATAGGTCAACGAGTGCCGAAGCACAGCCCGACAGCGCACCCGAGTATAACTGCACCGGCGGCGAGCACCCCGGCCTCCACTGGCCTTAATACAAGTTCCGGCTGCATCAAGCGCTGCCTTACAGTGTCCCATGTATACGAGGTGGTCTGTGGGGCACCACGCGCAGCTTCAATGACCTCGTTACGAACATCTGTTATGCGATTCTCGCCTTCCTGAACGGCAGCCTCCGTTTCGGCAAACATATCCCTGACCTGCTTCTCAAACGACCTGACCAGCTTGCGTCGTTTCCACGGCTCCAGCACAAGTTGCACGACAATGAACAGCAGGATATTGATCCCCATAAGGATCCAGGTGCCCCACGTTGACGCTTGGCGAATCTTGTCGCTCCACAGCTGCTCTTCACGATAGCGGGCACCGATGAGCCGTCCATTTTGCATTTGCAGCTCCTCGAGTTGCGTCTCAGCAGCGTCGTAGGCTGCCTTTGCCTCATTTACATCAAGCTCTATTCTGTGGTCGTCTTTGTAGAGTTCAGTAAAGCGCTCTAAGTCGCCTGGCTGCCACGTCTGCTTGCGCAAAAGCAGCTCGTTCATCTCGCGCTGTGAGCTCGCCCGATTCGCTAATGTTTGATTGTAAGTCTCGCGAGTCTGCCGCACGAGATCCCGCGCAGCACTAATCTTATCTTCAAGCTCGAGTACCTCGCTTTTGAGCCGCTCAATCTCAGAATACCCGGTGATTTCGTGGAATCTTGTTACGCCGGTGATGAACAACGAGTCGAGACGGCTCAGCCGCGCCTCCCACTTGCTTGGCACGCGCGTATGCTCAAAACGGCACATTCGGGGAATAAAACGGCCCGCCATAATTGGCAATCTGCGCGGCCAGATTGGCAGCGTCCGCCGCAGAAACTGCTGCTGCATTGGACCACCAGATCTAGAATGGCAGAAGGTAACGCGCGTAGCGCGCGGCCTTGGCACGTGAGAGGTCGAGACGCGAGGCCTTCTCTGTTGCACTTGTGGCATTTGTAGCATTTGTAGCTTTGCCGCGAGTTTGGCGAGCGAGCATGGCCGTTTCGTTCCAGCTTAAACCGCGCAAAGGCCAAAAGAGACAGTCAACCGAGCCGCAGGGTGTGCCTGTTCAACACATCAATGAAGTACCCGCTGCCGAGCTGAGCCCTACAAATATCCAGCCGCCGTGGTTTGAACGGCCACATCTGAGTCTTGAGAAGCAATTAAAATTGCTCCCGGATGCGCCTACCGATTCAGAGTATGATAGCGTTCCAATTGATGTCTTTGCGCAGCGAATCATGGCAAGAATCTCGGATCAGGAGTCCCGCAAAAGGCCGCGCCACGACGCCTAATGGGTACCTGTTACTGTACATTTTACGTCCAAGAACTTACGTTTCCCGAATTGTACACCTTTGTTTGATCGCAGCCGTGGCGTACGCGCCTTAGGCTATATTTTCTGGGTGAGCAAAATGCAGGCACAATGCAAGACACATAAGACAGCACAAGGAGAAGGAGCAAAACCTTTGTCGACTCTCGCTTTTACAAGCTGCTCACAATGCTCGATAATCATAAATATGCATTAAAATGTCCCTCTATATTTGGCCTGGCTGTTCGAACATAGGTCCCGCAAGCTTGCCCTTGCTGAGATCCTAGCAGCAGCCAATATTGTATATTCGAGCGACCGTTCTTATTCGACAAGGTGCCGTATGTTCAATCTCCAGATTGCTTGTTTAACATGGCGCTCTGCTATGTGCCGGATTCTGCGTGCGTCTCACTGATTAGTGTTGACTTCCCACTCAACGGGACCCTCAGGCCCTGCAACGCGCTCATGGCGGATTCTGATGCCGGCACTACGGCGTCGCGGCAACCTGAAGAGTCACAGCACGAGACAAAAGATCAGCAGCATGCTGAGGCGGAGACAATGCCAGAAGCTTCTAGCGCTGCCATCAACAGCCTGGGTTTATTAGATGAACTTTTTGCTGCTGGAGAGCTCGAATTCGAGGATTCCGATGGGACCGGCAGCAGCTTTGACAGTGATTTGGACGAAATTGAGGAGGATGAGCTTGCAGAGAACGCTGGATTGTTAGAAGCGGCGGCCGAGAGCTCCGAAGCCCTCCCGCGCGAAAAGCTGCTGCTAGCCGTGCACAGGAGCTACGCATACGATGGCGCGACGGCTCCGGATGGAAGCCCGCTCGTCACTGTTAGCTCCGAGCTCGGTGATGAGGTCTATAACTACTTGGTCGTTCACGGTCCCATACTGTTCCATGCAAAATATCGCATGCAAGAACAGCGATCGGCACCCGAGCTTCTCGCTGCCTTGGGATTCTCGCTGCCCAGAAGTGTTGCTGAAGACCCGCAGTTTTCTACGCAGGATTTTGACTTCGCACTGCAAGTTGCCATGCGCCTGGCCACTCTGCGTCGGAAACGGCTGCCGGCGCCGCGCACCTTGGATGAGGTGGCTGCAACCATCGAGAAGGCCCAAAATATCCTTGTCGTAACGGGTGCGGGCATCTCAACGTCCCTAGGGATTCCGGATTTCCGCAGCGACAACGGCCTGTATGCTCAGCTGAAGCACCTTGGCCTCGGTGATCCGCAAGAAGTATTCGATATCAGGCTGTTCCGCGAAGACCCCAGTATCTTCTACTCTGTTGCGCGTAAAATCTTACCGGACCCGGCTCTTTACGCAGGCACCCCCACACACCAGTTTATCAAGCTGCTAGCCGATCGCGGCAAGCTGCTGCGAAACTACACGCAGAACATCGATAACATCGAGCACCATGTTGGCCTGGATCCCGAGCAGGTCGTGCAGTGCCACGGGTCATTTGGGTCAGCGCACTGTATCACTTGCGGGTTTGCAGTGCCGGACGGCGAGGACCTGTTTCCGGCCATTCGCGCTGGGGAGGTCCCGCACTGTCCGCAGTGTGCCGCGCGCCAGATGAAAGGTAAGCGCAGAGCCGAGAGTAGCGATGACGAGGACGATGGTGACAGCGCCAGTTATGGTGTACTCAAACCAGACATCACCTTTTTTGGCGAGTCGCTGCCTCACCGGTTTGACCGGCTCCTGCTTGACGAGGGCGACTGCTTGAAATGCGATCTTGTCATTTGCATGGGAACTTCGTTGAAGGTTGCTCCTGTGAGCGAAATCGTGAAGGTTGTGCGTCGCCGCGTGCCACAAATCTTTGTGTCCAAAACCCCAGTATCTCATGCCGTTTTCGAAGCGATGTTCCTAGGCAACTGTGATGATACGGTCGAATTGCTCGCGCAGAAACTTGGCTGGCCGCTTGAGCACGCTATGAATAAACGGCCGAAGGACATGCCGGCAAGTGAATTTCCCAAGGGTGTCATTAGAAGTGTAGACGGCGTGTTTACGTTCGAAGATCCGGAAGAAATGGCTATAGAGCAGCAGAAGCAGGCCGAACGAAGGGAACAAAAGCTGAAGGAAAGAGAGCAACGATATTCGCAGCCGACACCTTTGTCTGAGCACGCCCCTCAGGACGCGCACGATTACGAAGATAGCGATGAGGATGCAGGAAACGGTGTCGAGGCTTCAAACAAGCCGCGCGACGTTGATTCCCATGCTGGTAGGACCGAATCAGAGTCGCCAGACTCAACGCAGAACTAGTTGCAGCGACAGATAACGGTCCAGCAAACGTGAACCGGCTCAGTTGATAGCACATAATAAGCAATAAATTAATAGTTCTACAAGGTTAACTGGAAAAGAGAGGTATCATTAAGTTGTACTTTTACACCAGAGTATATGCCAGATGCACACACTCTTCAAAAGGAAAAAAAGAAGAGAATAGTAATCATCGTGAGGATGTGGCAATTAAATCCATCCTTCGAGTGCTCGCAGAGCATTGTTGAGACGACGCCGGCCCTCCTCGCGCTTTCCCTCGTCCATCTGGATTTCTATGCTGAGCTTGCTGAGGGAGTTCACGAATTTCTCTAGCAGTCGGCGCTCGGGTCCAGGAAGATCGATTTCGTCGAGATCGTATACATGGTCCGCAGGCGCCGTCGCTATAAGATTTGTGATCGACTTCTTGGTGAAGTTGCGCTTGCGAGGGGCTTCGTCCGGCCCCGACTTATCTGAATACGACTTGGACTGAGCGCGCGAGTGCGGCAGAGCCTCGGAAGTCGAATGAGCGCGCGCGTGCGAATGCGGTTGCGGCTGAGACTTACTCACTGGTGTCGGGAGCGGTCTCGTACGAGAATCCGAGCGCACATGTACTCGCTGGCGTGAATGCGCATGCGGCGCATGCGGCGCTTGCGGCGCTGGCTGCGAAGCTGGTCGAGAACGCGTATGTTCTAATGAGTGCACGTAGCCCTGAGCTTGCGTTTGCGGCTGCGCGTGGGCCTGATGCGCCTCTGGCGCAGTATCCCTTCCCAGGCTATGATACCGGTGGTGACCCTTACTCGGTCTATTCTGGTCGTGGCGCGGTGGCACAGGAGGGATGCCTGGGTGTGACCCGATCAGCTCGTGGATGGGAATGGAGGCCGCCGACGGGGTTCGCGCTTCGCGGACTTTCGCCTCCTGTGGCAACGCTGTGGATACCTGACGCACGGCGGGCCCCTGTTTAACGCTTCGCATACGTACAGCATCGTCGACGTTGAACACCTGCGCCGACGCGTCGCTCGTATTTGCAACCTGACTCCTTGACTTCGCATCGTCGGCATTGGCATCAGGCTGATAGCCCAAAGAGCTGAATCCTTGCGGAGTTGTGTCGTCCATGTCATCGTCGCTACCCAGGGCGGCTCGTCGCAGTGAGCTCCGAGGTTGCGTGTCCATGTTTCTGGTCGGCGACGGCGACAAGAGGTCTCTCCAGTCCGTGGATGACAGGCGCGGCAGCGTGGGCATTACGCGGTTCGGGTCTTCGTCACTCACCTGCTCTTCGGCAGTCGTGAACGAGTCATTATCAAGCGGAGAGCCCTGGGAGCCCTGTCCTCTGCCATGAGCTTCGGGTATCTTTTCGGGTGGTGAGAGTGGGGAAAGAGGAGCCTTGAAAGCAGGCGGCGGCCCTCGGGGCGCAATTCCATGTGACGCGGGTTGCTGCTGGCCTATTTGCGGCATCCATGGTGCACCTAGAGCCTTAATACGGGCCGCACGGTCCTCGCGTGCCGAATTGGGGCTGGCCCGTGGCGGCTCAGCAGCTGATGCCGCGGCGGTGGCCTGCTCCGAGCTATTGCTTGCGCGTCGCACAGTGTTCATCTGAGACTTCATATCAGAAAGCACTGAGCTCATGCCGACAATCGACTCGCGCGCGCGCTTGATCTGAATCTCGCGAGGTTCGTCGAGCTTAGAGAATTGCAGCGGTATGGCGGAGCCCGTCTCGAGAACCGCGGACGAACGGTACGCTGATGCTGGAAACGACGTGCGCCGCGAATCATAGACATTGCCGCCACTCGGAGCGTAACTGTGAGCGCTTCGGTCGCTTAGCGGCGTGGTAGGCCCTCCGGTATGTAGGCCATTCTGCGGCGTAAACGGTGGGGCCAGCGGCTCCTCAACGCCGAGCATGTACGCCGAACTGGATACACGGAAATGATGCTTGGAGGAGAGAAACCTGACGCCAGCTTGTGGGTTCGCTTCTAATTGCGCATTGTTTGCCGCTGCGCGTCGAACGTGCATGGTGGCTGGCTAGCCAGACTCATGGGCAAGGGTTCTGCACAAAATCAATTAAACTCGCGTATTAACCTCGCCCAGCGAGTGCGTACTGATGCATGTCACTTAATTAATATGCCCCACCTCTGCCGCCTCGCGAGACCAGTTCGTTTGAGCTGCCTCTTATTGTCGCCAAATTTTTACATACACTTAGTTTCCGTGTTGATCATCCGTTGCGAGCGAGAAATGGGGCCCCCGCGGCGTCGTGTGGTGCCCTATTCGTGTGCATCTGGAGGTGCTGTTTCAAAGACCTCGATGACGCACCGCGCATCTATTATTTGGATTAATTGGCATGGGCGCACCATGATAAGAGTATTATTAGACGAGGCTGCAGAGGAAGGAGATCTGCAACCTTGAAACCGCCTAACGCCTTTTTTGTGCCACACGAAGTTGAAGCCTCAACAACTTTAGTGAAAATTCCTTAAAAAAAAAAGCCTCGCGGTTCTTCAGCGTGTACCGCCTTGTCCTGGCGCCTAAAGCGTCCGATCTTTTGAACAGCCCGCCTCGCATCGGCGCCTTTTTTCTTTTCGGTATTATTAGCCTACGAGTACTCTATTTCGTCTGCGTGCACACATGACGACGATTACTGCCGCGTCATCACCCTGTCATCGCCGGCGGCCTTAGATCTTGCGAGCTTGTCCGCTAGGTTTGTCGGATGTCACTCGATACTGGCACTGCCGAAAAAGTCAGCGGGGAGCCCAATCGCGTGACCACGGTTTGTAATTACTCTCGCCAAGTCGTCCAACGACGTCGTGGTTCGCCTCGTTAGTTTGTAGGTAACATGCAGGCGCGAAACTTGGCTCGATTGGCGCGACTCACTGGCCAGCGGTATGTCTCGCCAACGAGCGCCAGAGCATCTGGCTCTCTCACACCCTATCGAGGATTCTTTGTCCTGAGTTCGCGTCGAGGCAAGGCCGAGGCGGTACTACAGGATAGTGGCGAGGAGGTGAAGCTGGAGCCCGCGCCGCGGGTCAATGAGCCGACGGACAAAAAGCGCGCACGATTGCTTTGGCAGAGTCGTAAGCGGGGCATTCTGGAGACGTGCGTCATTTTGGGCAAGTTTGCCAAGGAGTATTTGCCAACTCTCTCGCGTGAGGAGCTTGACGAGTACGATCTCTTCATGAATGAGAACGACTGGGATATTTATTACTGGGTGACAGAGACGCCCGAGGCGCCAAAGCCATGTCCTGAGCGGTGGCAAAATAGCAGCGTGTTAGCAAAACTCCGCAAGGTCGGCCGCAACGAGAAACGCGAGATCATGCAGCAGCCAGAGCTGTACTGAGTGTACATAATTCTACAGCAACATATCAGAGCATTCAGCCATTCAAGTATCAAGTATTTCAGACGGCAGACCATTTAATTAGCAGGTGCCCGTCGCGGCTCTTCGCAGTCGTAGGCGTATCAAGTATCAGGCATCACCACGCGTGCGTAAATGACAAATGGCAAAGCAGGGCGGCGGATTTGAAGGCAAAGACCCGGACTCGACCGCCGCACGCCGTCCGTCAATCCAGCCCAGACCGTAGAACTCTAACGGCGTGGTTTCTAAATGGCTAATGTCTTTCAAGAGCAGCTGAGCTCGTGGCGCAGCAGTGCGGGTCTGCTCACTTCGCAGGCTGCGGACAGCGTCAACTCGTCCTCATTTTTCAACCGCATCCGCAATGCAAACCCGTTCCAGCAAAGCACGCTGCGGTTGCCCACATCAGAGCGGCCCTCAGCTAACGATCCTATTGAGGAACCCGAATGGTTCACGCTGAGCCGCTGGGACAGACTCATTGTCTTTGGTGTATGTCTTGCTGCTGCAGCGCTGCTGTTCACGTCCTGCTTTGCCCTGTTGCCTGTTTTAGCCATGAAACCTCGCAAGTTCGCTACAATATGGACGCTGGCATCTTTACTGTTCGTGATCAGCTTCGGTGTTCTGCAGGGACCTGTGAACTACCTGTACCACCTTGTGTCGCCGGCGCGCATTATGTTCACGCTCGCCTACTTTGGTTCGATAGTTATGACGCTTGTCTTCAGCCTGGGACTGCACTCTACGATTCTCACCTTGTTGGCGGTCATCGTGCAGATTGTCGCCGCCCTGTGGTACACGCTGAGCTACTTCCCCATGGGCACGCAGTCGCTCAAGTTCGCATCGCGGGTTGGTGCTAGCCAGGTGACGGGATGGTTAAACTCCTAAAGGGTCGTGTGCCGTGCCCTCTATGTTCCCATACGTACGTAACTAGAAGTAAATGAGCTCTACAGAAATTTATGAGTTGATGTTTCAGAGTCCTTGTTAAAGTACAGTAGCATAGGCCACGAGTAACTGTAACGCGTCTGTATTTACACATAGGCCACCTTGCGGCCAACGAACGAAACATGTCGCGCGCTCTCTGCTTACAAAATGACGTTAGCTCAGATCTGTCCACCACTACCACCACCACCACCACCACCCCACACATACCAACTATGTCGTCCCCGCTGAGCGCGAGCTGCATCTTTTGCAAGATCATTCGTGGCGAAATCCCGTCGCTGAAGCTCGCCGAGACCTCTAAAGTGTACGCTTTTCTCGATATCGGCCCCACTGCTAAGGGCCATGCTCTGGTGATTCCCAAGTATCACGGCGAGAAGCTGCACAACATCCCGGACGAGTATTTGGCAGAGCTTCTTCCTATGGCGAAGCGCATTGCTGTCGCCTCCAAGCTCGACGTGTCTGGGCTCGAAGGAGAGGGCTACAACATTTTGCAGAACAATGGTACTATCGCCCACCAGATCGTGCCGCACGTTCACGTCCATCTTATTCCGAAGCGGGATGAGGAGACGGGTCTGGTTGTGGGTTGGCCGCATCCGGCTGAAGCGTCCGAGAAGGCGAGTCTCGAGGAGGTGCACAAGGAAATCCTCGCTCGTCTTTAAACACTCCTACGATCTTACATAGTAGGCTCCATAGTATAGGTTTGCTCGCAGCGATCTTTTTTTTTTCTGTTAGCATTATGTTAGGTTTTTAGGTACTTTTGGCTGCCTCAATTTTGGCATCGCGCGAGCTCGTTCTTTTCCTGTTTCGGAAACAGCCTTAATTCTATGACTAACGCGCACGGCCATATAGAGAATGCCAGTGGAGCTTCGTGATGCCGAGCTTAAAAAAAGGACGCTCGAGGCCACGCCACCTTGGCTGCAGCCGCGAACTTCTCGCCTGCACCGGCTCGCTTCAGCTCATAGTACGCTGCTTCAACGTCAGCAACGTCCGTCAGTTCGGCTAGCGACTCGACAAGCCGATCCTCCACGCCGTTCGTGTTGCCCACAAACCGACGCACACGAATCCACTCCACTAGGTCAGTAACGTAGTTGTTAGCGTACGCGAGCTCATCATCTGTGGCAACGTCTCCCTGGGTGGCGATCCCGGGAAGCATCTTCAGCTGCAAGCCACGAATAACCTGCGGCGCAGCGCTGTCGTGCTCAAGGGTGTACCGCGCACGAAGCCCGCCAGATGCCACTAGCCACTCTGGGGCGCCAAGCTCTTTAGCCCTCTTCAACGCCTGGTTGGCAAGCACATACTTCTTCTGGGCCAGCACAATCGAGAACCCCAGCATCCAAGTTGAAAACGATCCGGGCGTGGCCAGCTCGAGCGGCTTGTACGCATCGTATGCACGCTGAAGCGCATCTGCGGCTTCGAGCTGAGCAATTCCAAAGGGGTCGTTATCTGCTTTGATATCGAGACCATCCAGTTTGCTGGCGCGCTTCTGCTTGGCAAGGTTCCGCTCCTTTTGACTAAGGCCGTCATCTTCATGAGTCGCGGCAGCAGTCCACTCGTTCACAGCCACTGTAACTGCGCGCTTGTAGACAGGGTGAGCATAAAGCTCGTCCTCCCACTTTACGACGTCGACGTAGGCCCTCAGAGTACCCTTCTGGGGTCCGAAAAAATGGAAGTCGTACTGCTCCCGATAATAGCTGCGGAATACCTCAACCACCTGCATAGCACGCTTCAGAGCCATGCCGTGGTCGCGTAGCCGGTGGTGTGCCTCGGCCGCCGCGATCAGTACGTCCACGCTCTCGAGATCAACCAAATGCTTCAGAGCCTCCTGATCAGTCTCTGCGTGCTTTCCCTGGATTGGGAACTTGAACGCCAGTTTGTAGCCCTGCGCAAGGTCATTGGCTCTGAATGCAGCAACGGCGGCAGCCGTGTTCAGGAATCGGTCACCAGGAAGCTTGTCGGAGGCCTCAGACAGAACGCGCGCGCTGCTCTCGTAGTCACCATACGCAGCAAGCAGCTCTGAATACGCAAGCTGAACATCAACCTCGGTGTCCTGATCCAGGGTGGAAGTGTCTATCGACTCAATAAGAGCCAGCGCATCGGCATGCTTGCCAAGAATCGAGTAATGACGGGCCACGAACACAGCCGTCTCCGCATCCTTCTGCGGAGCCTCAGTCAGAGCCAGGCGCTTCTCTATGACGTCTGTCAGCACTTCTCGCTTAGCAGGGTCTGCATACAAAGACTTCACAAGCAAGAAAGTCGAAGGAACCTTGCGCGCAAGCTTTTGAGCAAGGTATGCTTCGAGGCGGTCTGCGTACCCAGCAGAATCGGCCTCAAAGATGAATAGTGGGCGCGCGCGAGGCATGTCTGCCTTGGGGAACTGCTCAGCCAGCGCTGCGTACAGCTTCATCTTGTCTACCTCCAGGGCCTCTAAAGCCTCGTAGTACGCAGCATTCTCAGGATTGCGCTGAACAAGCTCCTTGTACGCAGCCACCGCCTCGGCTTGACGGCCCAGCTCGCGGAGGTACTGGGCGCGCATCTCCTTCCAGGCGAGAATATCGCGGACGTCACCCTTGATGGCGTCAAGATCCTTGAGCGCGCGCTCTATGTCACCCTGCTGCCTGAACGCCTGGTTCTGCAACATCAGCAGCTCGCTTCTCTCGATCTCCTTGGCCAGCTTCGCCTGCGGGGACTGGTCACTCGCCTGCGAAATCTGCTCAATGGCCATCACCTGGTTGTACAACGAGACGGTCTTCTCGACCCCGTCGTACTTTCCAGCAAGGTACTGGGCAGCAACGAGCGCAAACCAGGCCATGCGCAGGCTCATGCGCGCGGCCAAGTTCTGGCGGCGGACCTCCACTAGCATCTCATAGTCCCGCTGCTGGGCCGCCAGCATCGCCAAGTCTTGGTGCACATTTGGATTGTCCCGCTTGAGGCGGTAACTGTTCTGATACGCTCGGTACGCCTCGGGATACTCATGCCGCAACTTGTGGTAAATTCCCGCCATGTGCCAGGCTACGTGGGACTTTGAGTCCACCTTTGTACCTTCTTGTATAAGTTTGGCAGCAGAGCCGTCCTCATCGCGTTTCAGGTGATGCAGCGTTAAGCCCTTTAGGCACAGTGACTCCCCGTGCACCTTCTCTTTACGGCGTTGGATGATCGCGTCGACTTCTGCCAGGCACTTCTCGTACTCCTTGGCTTCGTAGTGCGTCAGCGCTTTCTGGAATGCAGCCGCATCCTTAGCAGACAGCGGAATACTACGTCCGTCCATCGTACTCGCCCGGTAATTTTTCAGTTTCCTAATAAGCTGGTTCATGATTAAAACACGCGATACGGCAACAAACACACCACAGAGGCCCCAAGGCTGTGTGTGTGCGTGTACGAGTTGAACGGGGCTCTCCTGCGTTAGGTAAACACACAACAACCCACACGGCGGCCTATTCTTATCACGAGCAAACGTGAAATTAAAGCCTGCGATTGGCGAAAGAGAGCACAACAACTTCAAGCTCTACGAATCTGGCTGTGCTGTTCTGCTTGATTAAATGATTTCGTAGCCTCGTCTTTAAACTACAAGTATATGACTCGCTTGCTTGCCAGAAGTCATGACTGCTAGTGCCCCTTCTGCGCGATAGCCAATGCCTCTTCGGCCACACCGGGAATCTGCAGGTATACAAGTCCCGCGTCCTCGAGTCTTTTACGGCTGACGTTTTGAGCAATGAATGTGGACGGTTCCATAACACCCACAAAAACGGTGGAAATGCCGGGATTCTGAAGTACTCGGTCACAGCAGGGCAAGTTTCCACTCAGTCTCTCGGTACAAGGTTCCATCGTAGTGTACAGTACTGTCCCTGCTGGCACCTCACGGCCCTGGGCGGCCAGTTTGGCCAGCGCATTCTGCTCAGCGTGCGTGTTACCCTCCAGCTCGCGCGTATATCCTGTGGAGAGTACCTCCCCATTATGCACCAGGCATGCGCCAACGGCAAATGCACCATCAAGGTCGGGCGCCTTTCGCGCTTCGTCCAAAGCCAAGTCCATATATGCTTTATGCTCGGTGGCAGCCCAGTACGGAATCGGCGTTTCATAAGCCCAGGATCCATCAGCAGCAGTGTACTTTAGTGCGTGAAGCCACAGGTCAAGATCGTTTGGGCCGGGGTCTGTGTAAAGCTGGGTCTCGCACACAGAACATAGTTCACCGCTGAGGCGCTCACCATCAGAAGCAGGGTGAAACCAGCTCTTTGACGTGGCTGTCTTCCCCACAGCATCGAGCTTGGCGCTGATATGTGAGACATCGGCTGTCTGAGCAGTGAGGCCTTTGCCTAAATCATTTCCCCAGACGTCAGAATTCGAGTATACAGGGTCATTGGCGATGGGATATCCAAGATATTGAAGATGTACGCGAATTTGATGTGTGCGGCCGGTGTGAGGCATGCACTTAACCATGGACATGCCGGACTTCGTATTGTATGAGACCCTTCGGAACGACGTGCTGCTTTCCTTACCTTCTGGTCCGTGATCCACCATATTGAGTGCTATTTTTGGATTGACTGTACGCACGGGTTCTGTCACGTCAATCAGCCCCACCGGGAATTCACCCTTCACGTATGCAAGATACTCCTTCCGCACCTCTCTATCTCGAATCTGTTTTCCTAGCTGTTCAGCGGCCTTCGGCGTTTTCGCCAGAAACATCAGCCCAGATGTGAGTCTGTCGAGGCGATTGCATGGGTGGCATTCTAGGCCCTGCTCGTACTTCAAAATCGACACGACGGTATTGAATTTGAAACGACCCGTCGGGTGTACGGGCACTCCGCTTGGTTTGTCTACAACGACAATCTCGTCGTTCTGAAAGACAATCCCGATCTCCCGCGAACTCACAGGCTGTTCGTGTTTGTGCGTGCGGTGGCTGACAAGGTCACCATTTTTCAACGTTGTTTCAATAGTTGCCGGCTCGTCGTTGACAAGCACCATACCCCTTTCAATTGCTTTCCGATAGTAGGTGTCCGGCTTGTCTCGAAACTCCGTACTGAATATGTCGAGCAGAGTCCGCCCGATCCACCGTTGTTTACAGAAAGTTAGATACGTGAAGTAATACGGCGGAACTCGCCGCAGCGGTCCATCAAATACCCACTTCGCCCCCTTCGCAATCTCATCATTTATCGCTGCTTCACGCCCGGGGTCCTTCAAAGCACGATGTAGCATAACATTGTTCTTGACACGGAAGGCCATGAGCGCCGAAAACTCTCCAAGAAAAGAGCTCTCTGCTTTATGATTATGAACCTCAAACCTTGTTGATCGCCAACTTGTTTATGTAACAGGTAGGCGGCGGCTGTAGTCGTATCACCGCCGTCTATAGGCGAATATGCCACTCGCACGCCAGGATTCCGGAACATTTAGCCTAGAAGATGTCTTGCAACCCGCTATATAATGAGGTGAGTTTTATTTCTGCAACGGTGTTATGCCCGAACTTCTGCAGTCTGGAAGGTTAAGGTGTGCAGTGGCAGGATTAACAAGAAGACCAGAAGCAGTCTCGTGCTCCGGTCGCTCCTTCAATTTAGTGAATGCATTCAATAATACACTATTGAAAGCACACAAAGGACTCGGTTCGGACCTGCCAAATTCCAAAAAAAGAATGATTTGAAACTCCGATGCAGGGAATCGAACCCTGATCTTGTCGGTGAGAGCGACACGTCCTAGCCATTAGACTACATCGGATTTCTTCTGGCAACGAGCAGACTGTAGATTATAAGAGAACAGCTAGTGTGCATAATTCTTCCCGTATTGCATCAAAACATTTGCCGCATAAGCTGAAACACTTGTCGCTGTTTGGGACGTTGGCCTCTGTGTAAAAATATGTGAACTCATATCCGACGCCCACCTGCACATGATCTTTACTAGCTGTTCAAGCGCCAGTTCGTAAGCTTTGGCCAGCTCAACGCACGACAGGCTCTTCGTAAAATGCTGAGACGGTCTTCGCAGTACTACTTTCAGGTGGACGCACGGAACGCTTGAGCGTGCAAAAGCGGCGAGGACAACTTTTTGGCCGAACAGCCCCACGGCAATCCACGTGATATTAGCGTATTAATCCGTGCATAGTATTGCGTCTAGGGTACTTATCTGGGCTAGGTTGCTTGGCTAAAATCTGCATTGCACACCGTCGTCCTTCTAGCTCTGAGCGATGAAGACTCTGCTATTATACGAGTCTCCGGAGGTGTCATACGAGTCTCCGGAGGTGTCAAAGGTCAAATGTCTCGAGGCGTACTGTTCTCAGAACGAGGCCTCGTTTTTCTCATCAGAAACCGTGCCCATGGATCCCTGAGGTTCTGAAAGCCGAGAAGCGCCCACCTCAGGATCTTGTTGAGTCTTTTCGTGTTTCTGTTTGCGTGGGGTACCACCCTCCTTATAATGAAGGCCCTCTATCGGGACATAGCCGTAAGCCACTGCGGGGTATATTATGCACAGTGGCACCATGCCGAGTAAAATCATAAGTCCATCCAAAATAAGGAAGAAGCGCTCAGTCTGCATAAGGTATCCAGACCATCCCTCCGACAACTCGACGATTCGGTAAATTGAGCGAATGAGTAGGAAAAGGAGAGATACCGCTACCGCGGGAAGCCAGAACTTGAACAAAGGCCGGCGTCTAGTGTCCGAAAACTCTGGGTTCCAGTTCTGCTCTCGGTTCGGGTCGCTGTAAATTCTCCACGTAACGAGCCCGAAAAGCAGCGTGAAGCAGCCCAGAGTGAGCACCTGGAATGCAATGCCGGCCACCATGACCCAGCCACCAGTGGCCGGTCCCCCAGCAGTGCCCACATCGCCTGCAGCTTTGCCTCCACCGACACCCTGAACCACGAGCGCAATTACGTCGCAAGTAGTGCAAATAGCTGTGTAGATCATCGGTTTTAGAGGCGAGTAGCGCTTCCCATAAATGGTGATCTCCTTTGCAAGCTGGTAGTAGATTCCTGCCGCCATGAAGGCAGGGGCGAGAATGAGACACACTAGCTGCATCTTAAACATAGCAAAAGAGTTGACATACTTGTGGGAAAGTGCTCGGGCAATGTATCCTGTAAGCTCCAGGCCAGCCGTGATACCCCATGTAACAAACATCCACCAATCCTGCGTCGCCGCTCCGAAGCCGAGTTGGATAAGCAGGACGATCCCGAACAGGACACAGGCTACAATGTTAGCTGGTAGGTCCGGTATATACCCATATGCATTGTAAGGGTAGCTTGGATGGTGAGCCATACGAGATAAGTTGCCTCTACTGACGTTTGGGGTGCATACAACGCAAAAGACACGGCCTGAAAACGGGGCGGCAAAAAAGTTGCTTTGACGCCTTATATGCGATCTCTATCACCTGATAGGCACACCTCATATGCTTTCAGGGCCGTAAACGGTAAACCCCTACATCCGTATACAGAGTGGCCTAACCCTTCGGCACCGACCGTTAGCACTGGTAGGTCGCTTGGTCAAAGCACTGATATCGCCGGAGATCTGCCGCGGCAGCGGACCCAGAGCAATCGCACGAGAAAAGAATCAACTTCAAGATGCAACAAAGCAATGCGAATGCCGACGGCGCTAGTATTCGTCTCGCGGCAAAGAGCGAGCTTGTCCTGCGCAGCTATCAAGCCGTCCTGGAAAACCTGCGCACATCAAATGATCGCACAGAGGCTTTGCTAGAGGTCACTGAGGCATGGCACACTAGTGCTCACGAATTCGAGACCCTCATTCCTGTCTCTTACTCCCAGATTCTCGCGACAGCGCGCTCAGTGTTAAGCGATGCGGCGCAATTAGAGAAAACTGCTCCGTGAGCTATCCCTATACACCAATGTGTGAAGAATGCAAATAATTTAGTGAATAAGAATTTTAAACTGAGTTTCGTGGAGTCTCGTGTGCGCGCATCAGCAACTACCGAGGGAAGGCAATCACCATAGGAATGAGTGCAGATGCTCTACACATACATTTGGGTTTACGCGGTGGATAGTTGTCGTGTTCGGACTGTCGTGTTCGGACTCTCTCTGTAGCCGTGCCACAGGCGGCCTACGCGCAGCCAAGCGCAGCCATTTTCCACGGAATGACCGCCGAACCGCCGAGCGTCACGTGTAAATTTTAGCGGTACCAGGCGGCTCACCACCCCAGGACATTCGATTTAGCCAGCCAGAGATCGCAAAGGTATTTTTTTATTGTGGCAATGCGGAAGGTGCAGGTCTTCATTGGCTCAAGCCACCCCGAACTGGGGAACCTCATCTGCAAAAGGCTCGACGTGGAGTCTGCTCCATGTAAAATCTCGCGGTTCTCGAACGGCGAGACGGGCTGCGATATCGGCGTAAGTGTACGCGATACACACGCGATTATCATTATTGGCAGTGCCAACCATATCAACGATATGATCATGGAGCTGCTCATCCTGGTGAGCGGCTGCCGTGGCGGCAGCGCATCCAAAATCACCTGTGTTGTGCCGATGTTCCCTTACTCAAAGCAAAGCAAGATGAAGAAGCACCGCGGCGCGATCACGGCACGTATGCTAGCAAACTTGTTGGTTAACGCCGGTGCTAACCACGTTATCACGATGGATTTGCATGCGTCGCAAATGCAGGGCTTTTTCTCGGTGCCAGTGGACAACTTGAGCGCGGGGCCCACGCTAGCTCGCTGGATCCGCGAAAACGTGCCCAACTATCAAGATGCCGTGATTGTTTCCAAAAACCCCGGCGGAACTAAGCGTGTCACCGCCTTGGCAGACGCCTTGAAGGTCAATTTTGCGATGATTCATACGGATCGCCGCCGCAGAAAGTACTCGGCCATTTCCGCCATGTATCCGGAATCGCAACTGATGCACCACGACGACCTAGACGGCAGCAACGAAGGTGAGAGTGAAAGTGTCAGCGAGGAAAGCGGTGGTGGAAATATTCATATCGCTCGTGTTTTGAAAGGCCATGTTGTGAAGGAAGACGGTGAGGTAGACGACCAGACCGTTGAGGAGATTGTTGAAGAGGAGGTTGAGAGTACGCCTTCCACGGTTGGCCACCATAACGTGGAAAATGAGGACGCCGTTGCTTCTGACGATGACGAAGAGGTTGACTACTCTAAGGAACAGGTCATAGCCTTAGTCGGAGACGTGCGTGGTCGCACAGCCGTGTTGTTAGACGACATGATTGATCGACCGGACTCCTTCATCGCTGCTGCTGAGCACTGTATTTTGAGCTGTGGTGCGAAGCAAGTTATCGTCATTGCCACGCATGGTATGTTCAGCGAGGGTTCTTTGGCTGCGCTGACCGCTTCGCCTTACATCCACCAGATCGTCGTCACAAACACGTACCCGATCTATGAACACTCGCCAAAACTCACGATCATCGACATCTCGAATATTTTGGCTGAGTGTGTGCGCCGTAACCACAACGGCGAGAGTATTTCGACTCTGTTCGATCAGCTCGCCATTATCTAAAGTAAATATACGAATAGACTCGCTCGCCCTTCTTCGGGGCGTCGTCACTCTCGCTTTTTGTGATCATTGCGTCGCATTCTCACATCTGGCGGTCTCGAATGGTCGCACGTTGCATATCCATCCACCAGCGTACGCACACATTGTCAACTGAATTTTTTTTTTCTTTTTAACAACTTGAGGCCTATTGAATCCGCTGCCGGTTTACATCTCTATTCGTCTACTTATCTACTCCTACTTATCTACTCCAAGTCGATCACCTCGTCTCGATCTTGGATCTGTTTACCGTTCTTGTCCTTCAGCGTTATCTTCACGGGCATGTATCCTGTGTTCGGCAAGGACACCCTGCTGAACTTCGACTGCAACTTCTCGATCATATCATCAAGGTCCATGTAGTGCGTCAAACCTTGGCGGGGCACACACGAGATGCAGTGCTTTGAGTCAAGCTGCACGTCAAGAGGTGACAATGAGTTACACCCAGGTGAGATGGTAATGCGCACTTGATGCTTCGTGATGGGTTTGTGTGTTACCTCGTCACGCGATTGGCACTCATAATGCTCGAACACGACCTGCGCAAGATAATCGAGCTCAGGTAGTTGATTGCGCTTCAACTTCACAGGAAGGTCACTGCCGAATATAATTCCCAGTAGCGTATACATGTGGGATTCTTTGGTGAAATAAAAACTCGATCGCCCTTTTTCACTGGTCTTGTTGCTGCGCAAGTCTTCAATTATCTTTTGCACCAGAGGCATTGACGTCAGCAACCCGATATCTAGCTTCTGGTCGTTGGTGATTCCGTATTCCTGTGGGCAGACGTAGTCAAACAGAATTTTCGCCAGCAAGTACAGTTCACGCAGGCGAGCATATTCTGGCCTATCAAAGAGAGTCATAGGCGCCTTCGCGAACTTGAACTTTCCACTATACTCGGCCTCGTGCGGAATCACGTTGGGCATGGCCGGGTCAGGAGGAAGCATCTCGATTTCCTCTGGTAGCTCGAATACGCGTTCAAGAAAAGATCGGTTGTGCAAAGCATCGTACTTTATAGTGTCATACAACTCGCTGATCTTGGAAGGGTCTACCTTTTCGACGCTCTCAAACTCCTTGTAAAGCTTTTCCCACCGTTCACGAAACAAAACAGGATCTTCAGAGCAGCACCAACGCTCCTGGAATGCGTCCACATTATCATGATCAAAATGCCAAGCCATGATCACTCGGTGATACTGCATTAGATCCACGACACGACTCAGAACAACAAAGGGCTGGGGGACCTTTTCGGGCCACGCGAATTGGGGTGGCGGACTCAACCCCTTGCGCAGCATGAGCTTCAGTCGCTTTTTGACTTCGTCCATGGGATGCTTTGCGGCATTTGAGTCGTCGAGCATGCGCTCTGCAACACTCAAGTCGTACGGTTCGCCTTTGAGAAGCGTATCCGCATACATCTGCGCTGTGGCCACCACTCGACGCTCGCTGGAGGTATAGAATTGCGGGTCATCTAGCGCCCGCGAATTCAGTAAGAGTAGATCCTTCCGAGTCTGCTCGCCCAAGTCCTCAGATTGATATCGGCTCGAGTGCGTCGCCTCACCACCCCATTTCACGATGACCTGCGCTTTCTGAAGCGGACCACCATTGTCCTTGTCCTTAAACCCCGGCTTGATCTGCACCTTCGTTCCTGGAAAGTCGATTTTCTTCTCCAAGGCTCTCTTCAACTGCTCTAATTTGCTCTTATCCTCAGCATCAGTGGCGATGGCCTCGTTCGTGATGGCGAGCACTCGCCGTAGGTGTTCTTTTTCACGAATGATTACCTCGACGCGATGGCCCTGCAATAAATCCAAGAATAGCTTTGACTTGAAGCTAAACTTGAATTTCTGTTTTGGCGTTCGATCGGCATGCCGGATAACGGAGACCTGGTCTTTGAAGATCCACTGCTCCTCCACAAGGACCTGGGTTTGTGGTGATGTTAGCGGTAGCTTTGGCTTGTTTTTACGGGCATCGATGAAAAGCTGTCGCAATATCTCTGCGCACTTCTCATAGTATTCAGCGTTATCTTTGACGAAGCTGAATCCGTTCACGTCAATGACATAGCTTTTGTCACGCACGCGCAGCAAATCAAATCCGCAAATAGTCTGCTCGAATGCCTTTGAGACGTTCGCGGCCATTCGGCGCTCGACTGGGCTCAGCTTTGTGACAAACCGCAGCTCTTTACCATAAGTGTTGCGCCGCACAATGCCATCAACAACTGGACTCTTGCGGGTCTCTGCATGACAGAAATCGGGGCCCACGGTATAAGCTTTCACATCCTCAAAGTTGTCTGTATCCATGAACTGTTCGTAGATGTAAGATCCGTTTGTCCGCGGTTCACACAAGTCAGGGTCGTATTCGCTAGACTTGTTGCCCACTTTGCGGAACAAACGACGGCCGCCACCGCCACTCGCCTTTGGATAGTAAACAAATACGTTGTGATCCTCTCCGTCCACGGGTTTCTCGACAAAGGGCTTCGATAAACGGCGCCCATCTTCCAAAACCAGCGTGTCGTAGTCAACCATTTCGAACTTCAGCTCGCGCTCGGGCTTCAGCTCGACGCCGTGGGCCAGTAGCTTCTCGTATACCTCAGGTTCTACTTTGGGGCCCCCGTCGCGCGAAATAACCAGCCGCTCTGGCGTGGGCACGTCGGCCGCCTCGAGCAATCGCAGCACAAGCCGCCGGTCCCAGAGTATCTTTTGCAGTTCGAGATCATTGACCAAAAAAGGCTTGCGCAGCTTCACGTACTCAATTGCCTTCTGCAGTGGGAATCCTGTGCTGAAGAAACTGATAAGGAAGTCGCAGTTCGGCCAAGACTCAATTGGCTCGTCCAGAATGACCTTGTCATTGAACATGATAAGCTCAAACTCATTGGTTTGAACGAGATTGTTGAGGATGGCACGGCAAGGCTTCGAGCGCGCCTTGTGCTCCATGGCACACACGCCAATGCGACCGATTTTTTCCGTCATGGCCACAACCGGTGGATGGTAAGTGTATAGGTAGGTAGTTGAGTAAGCGATAGCGGGGTTGCCGGTACGGCGCATTAGCGGCGACCAGGGCCACTGCACAAGCCACAGCCAATTTTCGCACACATTCGGATTCTTAGCACATGTATCTAAGCCATTTAAGACGCCTGTTTGTATCGTTTTGAAATTTTGGTGTTCATATCTAGCAGCTTGGCTAGAAGTGAGACGTCCCTCGAGATTCAAAGCCAGTCCTTTGCCATATGTGTCCTGCTTGTCCTTTGCATATGTTATTCGACTTTTTTGTTTTGTTTGGGAACCATTGGCAGCCTGTACGGTGCAGTGGCGCATTAAACTATAAGGGGTTCGTTCTTGTGCGCACTTACAGATTACGCACCTAGATTAAGCAACATAGTTGTAAGACGAACCTCCAAAGTTGGTGGTCAACCCAGAATCCGGAACGAGAAATATAAAGCGATACGGCCATAAAAACGATCCATCTCATAATGCTTTAACTTCCTTGATCCCATCTATAAGCGTGCATTGGAACATCTGAAGAGACCACTCAGCATTTCGACGCCTTCACGGCGATACTTCATAGAGGGCTTTGGACACCAATGCACATCCAGCAAGGTCCAAAAACTGTCATAAATGTGCTTCACAATCGTAAGTTACCCTAAAACCAATAGCTATTGGCCTTCTATATACATATTTTTCGGTTAGTGCCAGTGGTAATGGCCAGCTACCTGAGGAGAGGCAGTACCATTCTGGATTCAGGCTAGTAACTAGTCAATCAATGATACATGAAACTCGATCTATTTTGGTTGGAATTCTGGTGCTCGGCACAGCTTTGAACTCCACACAACTGTGGTTGTGCCTTTTAGCCCTAGCCTGCGAGGCCTAAGTGTGGCCTAGCTTTTCATTACTTATATAATTTTTTTTGACAAGACAAAAACCGCATGGACATCAAGCGCCAGCGAACAGCGGAG
The DNA here is from genome assembly GCA_030555795.1 of Entelexis sorbosivorans. Taxonomy (NCBI): domain Eukaryota; kingdom Fungi; phylum Ascomycota; class Dipodascomycetes; order Dipodascales; family Trichomonascaceae; genus Entelexis; species Entelexis sorbosivorans. Next base: position 96,474 of record JANIVK010000007.1, on the reverse strand, counting down.
CAGCCGTTGAGGCGCCGCGCACGCGCGTCAAAAATATTCAGCCCGTTCAGGACCGTGGGTCTCGTCACCAATTCCGTTCCCTGCGCTGTGGCTGTGAATGGCCAGGCGTTTACGGTGAGCACAGTTGTGGGGCGCTCGATTCAGGTTTATGACGCGGCATCGCTGCGACTGCTCTTTATGACGCAGCCGCAGACAGCAGAAGACATAGAATGTATCGCTGCTCAGCATCACTTCGTATTCGCGGTGAATGGGTCGACTTTGGGTGTGTACAAACGTGGTCGTGTTGTCGCTGAAGAGACAATCCCTCACAAAGAGCGCAACAAGGCTCTAAAAATCTGTGTGTTTGGCGGATTCATCTGCGTGGCCACCAAAAGCCAGGTCTCTATTTTCAAGTGGGCCCCAAAGGAAGCTAAGCTTGAATTCTACACCACCCTCACGACGGGTTCTGTGCTCGGAAATATTGTTGACATTTGCCACATGCCCACTTATTTGAATAAGTTGACCGTGGCGACGCAGTCGTGCATTGTCATTTTCAACGTTAAAACTGGCAAAGAGGTGTTCTCTTCGCAAGAGATTCCGCAAGGCATTATCAAGGTTGAAGCATGCCCTACAGCTCTGGATGTCGCAGCCGTGGCCTGCGAAAATGGTGACCTGGTTTTCCTCAACCTGCGTGTAGACCGTCAGCTGTTCACGTTGCAGACTGGAGAGACAATCACGACCATGAGCTTCCGATCTGATACGGGCCCGGCATCGGCCCCGCTCTTCGGCATCGGCACTGCCAACGGTGACTTGTTCTTCTATGACTTGGGCCTGAAGCGCCGAGTGCAAAGCCTGCGTGGATTTGCTACCCAGGACGCTCAAATCGCGGGCTTAATTTTCTTGCCAAATCAGCCCATCGTGCTCGTGAATGGCGCCGACAACACCGTCACTGAGCTTGTATTCGATCCCCCGGTAACGAACCAGAAGGTCGGCGCGCATCGTGCTCGTATATTACGCCGACGTGGCGGCCACGCGGCACCAGCTTCGTGTATCTCGTTCACCGACGAGGAGGCGCATTTCCTGTTAAGTGCCTCGCTTGACCGCAGCTTGTGGGCATTCAGTTTGCGAAAGGATAGCCAAAGCCATGCTTTCGGTGGAATGCAGAAGGAAGTCAAGGAGGTGCCTGCTATCACGGCCATGGCGTATCAAGCCGAGAAGCAAGAGAGATGGGACAACATATTGACGGCGCATAAGGGCTCGAACCAGGCGCGCACTTGGAACGCAGGACGTGGTGTTTTGGGCGCCTACACTCTAGACACAGCGGACCAGTCAATCTGCAAGTCTGTAGCTATCTCGCACTGCGGCAACTTCGGTCTGCTAGGCTCAGCGAAAGGAAGTATCACTGCGTACAACATGCAGTCAGGGCTCCTGAGGTACGAATACAAGGGTATCCATGCATCCGCGATTACAGGCATCGCCCTCACCCCGAACAACGGTATGCTCATGTCCGCATCATTAGACGGCAGCGTGCAGTTTCACACTTTTGGCCAGAAGCACCAGCTCATCGCGAAGCTCGATCTTGACCTCGGTGCAGTCACTGATATGCGTTATCACAGTGGCTCTGGGCTGTTGGCTGTTTCCACTGATACCATGGCGATTGCTGTCATTGATAGCAGCACAAGGAGGGTCGTACGTGAGATGTGGGGCCATGGTAATCGTATCACCAGTTTCGACTTTACTGCTAATGGGCGATGGATCATTAGTGCGTCGCTAGACTCAACAATTCGGACCTGGGACATACCAACGGGTGCCTGTATTGATGCTGTCCGTGTTGAGATGCCTGCTACGCAACTCCGTGTCAGCCCCAATAATGAGTGGATAGCCACAGTACATGTTCGTGGAGCCGGGATTCAGATGTGGGCTATGAGGTCACACACGGAAGGTATCACGTTCAAGCATGTTACTGATGAGGACATAGAGACGCTGGAAATGCCAACTGCGAGCGGTGAAACTGGAGTATCGCTTCTAGAGGGTGCTTTCGGGACCGCAGATGATAGTGAAGCTAGTGTGGACGTGGATTTCGATGAGCCAGCGCCCATATCTGATCAGCTGGAGCCTGGCTTGGTTACGCTGAGCGGCCAGCCCACGGCTAAGTTCACGACTCTTGTCAATCTTGACGCGATACGGGAGCGCAACAAGCCTACTGAGGCTGTTAAGAAGCCAGAGAAGGTGCCGTTTTTCTTGGGCTTGCCCTCGAACGACGACGACACTGGTGCTGCGGACGAGCGTTCGGGGCTAACGAGCAGTAACCTCAGTGCTCCGGACACAGCTCATGTGTCGAAGTTCACTCATCTGTTGAACGCGGGCATGTTTGGCGAGTTGGTTCATTACTTAAAAGAACTGGGTCCCGCTGCAACCGATCTCGAGATTCGATCGCTCGACACCGATGCCCCATATAGCGAGCTTATCGCGTTCATTGATGCCATGACCGCTGAAGTCTCACATGGCCGGAATTTCGAACTTGTGCAGGCATGGATGGGCATCCTCCTCCGGGCCCACAGCGAAGTATTTTTGGAAGGCGCAACTCTAGAGCCGGAACGTGTTGGTGCTTTGAGTGAGTCTTTTGGCAACTACTTGGAAGCTCAAAGGTCAGAGTGCAAGCGTGTGCAGGAGGAAACTCGATTCTGTTCCGGCGTATTGGATTATCTAAAGCAGCTGTAAATACAATAGCGAAAGCGACTTATGTGTGTCTGATATAGGATAAGGATGTGTGATGGGCATTTCTGGCTAGTATTCCTTTACCAGAAATCGTAGTGCATCATCTTTTTCGTATAAGGAGGAAGGCAAAAACCTTAGGGCCCGAAATAGAGTGTGTACAACATGCCTTAAGCACTCGTCTAAAGTAGTAATGACGTTTACCGTTCTAGACATCCATAATGGACCATTTCACCACCGCGAATCCCCATTACGGCTTGGCCCAATCTCTTGTGACACACAGCACAAGTAGTCGTAGGCCTAACGACGTAGCGGGCTTTGCGCAAGTCCATCAGCTGCAGGCTGTAGTCTGTTAGAGCGACTCTGCTGAAAGCTTCTGATAGCTCTAGCCGATGGCTCCTTGACTCGGTAGCTGCAGTGAACCTTTTAAGGAACGAAGCAACTACATCGACAGGCATTTCACGTGGGAGCTTTTCCAGAACATAAGAAAACGAGAGGTCCGTATTTGCGCTCGCGCTGTTCAAAAAAGTAGCCAGCTGGTCGCTGCCCACTAACTTGTCAAAAAGATACGTCGCGTAGGCGTGGCTCTCGGCTTCTTGTCTTGCGGCTTCGAGATCTTGCAAGGGATCTAGGTACAGATCAATGGCTGCATTGTATTGTTGCATTTTGCTATGAAGCAACGCCCGCGCCCGCGGAGGAATGGAAGGATCTACAACAAGGATCTCCGGCCGGTAGCTTCTACTCTGATCCAGGAACTGAATGAGGTCCGACTCCCGCGGCGCAAGCAGTCTCGCTACAGTCTCATGCAGCTCGGCCCGTCGATCGTCGCCATGGCTGACACGATATATCGCGTACTTAGCAGCGATATCAGCATCGATATTGTGGAGGTATTGATAGACTTCCCACGAGTCGTATGAGGATTCCTCGAAAAACAGACGCTGAGCCAAGTAGGGCTCTTTTTTCAGCAGCGGCTCTGCATACTCATACACGATTGACGTTTCAGTATGGGCCTGCTCCAGGTAAGAGATGATATTCTGAGGCGATTCATGGTGCTCCACGAGTAGATCTAAGGCCTGACGATGTTGTTGAGGATCTTTCTTACTACGGAGGAACCAGACAAGTTCGCGCCACTTTCCCGCCGCAAGGAGGGCATCTCTTACAACTTCAGGGTCACACTGATTTGGAGATCGCAGTAGAGGCGCGACCAAAGGCGAATGCATCAGCATATAGCATCGGAATAGAGCTGTGTCTACACCAGCGGACTGTGCTTGGAAGCCGACGAGGCGCAGATGCCGCCTAGCGTAGACAAGGTATGCCACTATGGGGTCAAGAATGTGTTTTCGCTTGGGGGTCGTACGCGCACTGAAAACAGATTGGGCTGCTGCGTTCGAACTCGCAGTAAATTCCTCTGATCCGTCGCTTAAACGATCCAGAAACGGTATGACGACACGATCCACGGCAACGCGATAATTACTAGGCTCCCGATGCTGTTCTTGTTCTTCGATTGCTGTGAACAAGCGCATCGCCGTTTCAATATGGTCTTCATCGCCATCTTGTTCAAAAACATGTATAGCATAATTCTGCTGTATGCTTCGGACTCTGTCATCGATCGTATGCTCTGATCCAAGCGACAGAGCCAGCGTTGCGGCCTCGCGAAGGTCACTAGAGGCCAATTGTGTAATGAAGTCAATAGAAACGTCGCAGTGTATTGAATAAACCGTGTCACCAAGTGCCATAGACGCCGTAAGTGACACCACCGGCTGCGCTGGAGATGCATACTTGGCCAAAACGGTTCCCGTCCTAGGATTAACCAGGGCCAAGGTTTCGCCGCTGAGGGATATACAGAAGAGCGGGATTTTTGTGGACTCAGCTTCAACTGATGCAGCCGTGGTTATGTTTACATGCTCCAGCACACTCAAGAGACGCGGAGCTTCATGGGCTTGACCCAACTCCAGGAGTTGAGCTGCGGTGTTGCATCCAATGAACATAACATTCCCAGCAGTAGCCACGACGAAGCGGCGGCCTGAACCCAAAGAAGGATGCAGCATAGCCAACGGCCTGAAGCCAATGCCAGTCGCTTCGATTCGATAAAGCTTCGGCTTATTACCAAAAATGACATAGAAGTCGCGGCTCCATGTCTCCAGTGCGCCTAATTTGTGCTTATCTGGCGCAGCCAGCAAGGTCTCCTTAACCAGGCTTGACTGCTGCGAAAACTCAAGAAGCCTGAGTTTATATGTGGAGACAACGGCGAGCCTGCCCCCCTCAGGAAGCGCGTGCGCACGGATGAACCGTGCGGAGCGCGTGTTCACGGAAGTTTCGAGGCGGCGTGTGGCTAGATTGTAAACATTACATCTAGAACTACAAACAATGGCCACCAGATCCGTGTTGGGGATCCATTGTATAGCATCGACACGCGCCTTACCAGCCGAGAACGAGCGCTCCAACACCTGGTCGTAGCGCGCATATACCTGGACGTTTCCGGAGCCAAATCCAATCACAAGATGTGATGGAGTAGCTTCAGCTGCCGTTGTACCCTTGGCGTCGAGCTCGGGCGACAGGGCCAGGCTCATTGGCGTCCACTGGCGGCCAGACGCAGGAAACGCTGATGCTCGGCGAAGCACATGATGCGTTTATGATATTGGGGGCTGCCGGGATGAGGCGCAGAAGCGTAACGAGGGGCTCTACGAAAAAAAAAAATTGTATCCAAGTTATGCATTAGCTACTAATTAATTTGAGACGTGCCAAAAATAAAACCCATGCAAAAGAAATAGGCTTTACGGCCCTGGCGTTTTGCGCTCTGGTGAGGAGGCTCGAATGTGGTTGCGTCTGACCTAACATCAGCCGAGTGGGTTTGGTCCGACGCTTTGTGGCGCGATACCGGGCACACAGGGCGAGCGAGCGTCTTGTGAGCGAGCCAGAACTAGTCGCCATGAACGCGCTGCTCGGTTCGGCTGCGCGTACACACGCCGAAGCGGACAAGGCGCTTGGAGACGCAATGAAGGCTTTAGAGGCGCCGCTCGAAGCGAAGGTGGCCGAAATAACGGACTTCCGCGCGCAAGTGAAAGCGCAAACAAAGCAACTGAAGGCGCTTACAGAGTCGTGTCTCGTCGAGGCGAAAGTACTCAGCGACACTGCTCAGTTGGCTCGAGATAGGCCTATCGTAGTGCAGGGCAAGATCGAGGTATTACACCGGCGCACGCGAGTGCTGGAAGAGGTGTTGCGATAAAAGAACAAAACGGTATTGTCTAGCTACGCGTAACTATGAATAAATAATGGAGCATGGTGCCGCATGCCAATTGCATGTGGCGTCCTCTACTATTAGTATCTTTATTCCGAGTCAGTAAGCGATACTAGGGACGATTGTGTAGAGCGCACCGGCTTGAGCGATGTACCCATGCCACTTTGCAGGCGCTCGAGGGGCGGCAAGCCGTCGCGCGAGCCCGAAAGCGTGGGCTGTAAGTCTGTAGCTTTTGGGTGCGGCAATTCGCTGAATTGAACGTGTCCCGGCCCAGGCGACGAGACCTTCACTGCAGGTACATTGAGACCGGCCAAGCTAACGCCGGCACTCGAAGTTGGCGTGTAAGTTGGCGTATAGTTCTCGCTATTCGCTGCAGAGACGTATCCATTTGTGACGCCCGGCGTGGGGCTCGTGAAACGGCTTGAGCGCGGCGCGCCGGACTCGACAAGAATATTGTTCTTTGCCGCAACGTGTTCCTTGATTTCCTCGGCATCGCTGGTGCTCCACACGTCATTTGGGTCGTCCTGCGCAGGCCAAGTTCCCTCACCAACCCACCCAGCCTTGACTATTTGTAGCATATCGTCGAGATTGAGTGGGTGCTTCAAGGGGCGCGTCTGGTACACCATCTTGTCGTAGACAGTATAGAACTTATCTGACGTGAGTTCGGATTCCAGGTGATGCTCTGGCACGGCGTATGCCGTCGGAGTGAGCCACCAGTTGCGAATACGCGTCCACTCTGCCAGGCCTGTGTTCCACGCGAGTTCGTTACCGGCGACCTCCGCAGGCGGTGCCTCGCACCTCACAGTGTCTGCCGTGAACGCCGGAGTGGTGATTTCAATGTCGCGGCCGAATTTCGGCGGCGGATTGCAAAACTCGCAGTCGACAAGCAGGCGCTGGATGGGCAGTGGGTCGCGTTTCGCAACCTTGATGGCCATACATCGTGATTTGCGTTCCTCCAGCTCGCGCTCAGACTCGTTGGCCTCGCGCGAGCTTTTGCTCAGCGTGAACACGCTGGAGCGACGGCGGCGCCGCGAGCTAGGGACGGTTAGCTGGCTAGGCGCCTCATCGTCGTCGGAGGCGTCCTCTGAGAAGGCAGAATTAGCAGAGTCGCTAGCATTGGCGTTGATTGAGCTGCGACTGCCGAAAGCATTCTTCAGCTTCGATAAAATACCAGGCTTCTTACCCTTGGTTGATGTGCGTGACGAGCCGCGCGTAGCAGACGAGCCGCGCGTGCTAGTCTTCGTGAGGGTTGAGTTGCGGGTCGTTGTTCTCGACAGCAGTGTCATTGCCCCAATTCGTGTCCTCTTATGGGCCCTGTCGCCGAGACAATCGACGCTGTTCTCAGTCTTGTGGCGGTTGTGGTCGGTAATGGCCACGGCGATGAGGTTCTGGGCAAGGGCAGCGTCTCCTGTGCGGCAGCCGCAGCCGGTTAGTTGGCTCGGGAACGTGGCTCTCCCGGAGCTGCAAGCGATTATCGGATTCGGCTACTTATGGCAGAAGAGGCTTGGACCGAGGGCGGGGTAAAGTAGAAAAAAGATCGAAAAACCAGTGCTGCGCTTGGTTAAGTAGTAGTAAGATGAGGCAGTGAAACGTAATTAAAGAGTTAAAATCGGGGCACATACTGCATTTGAACAGTGGACTGACCGCTTCTGGGCCCTTGACGCAGTTGAGAAACCTAAATGCCCTCCAGTCATATGATGCCGTTTCCTCCACGATATGCATAGAATAATCTGTAAACACTCATTCGTGTGCTAACAATAGAAACAAATAAAGCATCGCGGCCATATGATTTTCTCTCAACCGTCGAGTTCATAGCAAAGAGCAGATGGCGCACACTTGCCTTGGACCGCAATACTGGTGATAAGCATTGAACGCAAAAAAAATACTAAATTACATGACTTTTTATATGAGATACGACTACAATTCGAGCAGAGACAAACGAAGGAAGACGCATACAGAGTGCCAAGCACATACAGAGACTACACGCGATCCGCATAGGCCAGCTCCACGGGCTTCCAGTTGCGCGCCTCTGCTAGCAGCTTTATTCGGTCCATCTGCTGCTCAACACCGCTGAAGCTCCAGCCCGCCGGCATAGAGCGCGGCTTACCGAGGACCATGTAGCTGATCCCGTCGTGCCGTGTGCGCCATTCGCGCGAATTGAGGCCATGGCGGTACGAGCCGACATACTTCTCCAGAACCGGCAGCAACAGAATGTCGACATTGAGGTCGCAATTGGCGCTTGCTTCGTTGGGAAGCAGCCCCTCGTGCGCCAACACGGCAACGAGGTCGCTGTCGTCCGTGTACACCTGGGTGCCCCACAGTTCGCGCCGCTTTAGGCCCGGTGCGTCGCGGGTGAGGTATTCGTGCCCCACGCGCACTTGTAGCACGCAATTTAGATCCAGCTCATGGCCGCGCACGAGGATTTTTCCCGGTTCGTAGATCGCCGAGCCTAGAGATCGCCGTTCAAGCTCGGCTACGCTCTGTATCACGGCGCTGCTATCGATACGTATGTTGCCCGGGCTCTTCTGGTGCGGCACCTGCTCAGGCGCCTTAGACTCTGCGAGCGCTTCGGCTGATTGATCAGCCCGCTTCGAGGCCGGTCCGACCGCGTTCGCGCGGGCCACTTCCGAGGGTTCCTTACTCGTTTGCCTGCTCGCATTCTCGTTCGAGACGGGACCGTTTGCAGGCTTCGTAGCAGCTGCGGCACCTTCATTTCGTTCCTCAGGTTTGTCCACACCATTAACGGGCTCGTTCTCATGCTGCCCCTGCAGCCTACCGTCGCTCTGTTTTGCCAGCTGCTCATTGGAATCACCACCTGAGGCCTGGGGCTCAGCAGCTGGTGTGGCCCGCTCCGCAGGAGAATCTTTTCCCACCTGCTCGGGCCTGCTCTCATCCCCGGCTTCCTTGTTCAGTGTACCTGAGTCGTCTTGCGCCTTTCGCGCTTCTGGCGGCGCTTCAGTGCGCGGCGCCGCCTCGTCAGCGTCTTTGCGGCGTTTGCGGTCATTGCTCTCGTCAGAGCTCAGGTCAGACTCGCGCCCGCGTTTGCCCTCGGATTTAGCCGATGCCTCTTCGCTGTGCGCGGCAGCCTCGGCCCGCGCTTCTTGCGAGCCCTGCCTACGCGTATCGTTGCCGTTCACGTCGTCTCCTGCTAACGCCGGCGTCGGCTCTGACGGCGTGTCAGCCGTCGCGCCTTCTTGCTCGGCCCGTGGCGGCTCGACCGCCCGCTCAATAGATGACTCTCGCGCTGGCGACACGTCCATTTGAGGAGGTTCTAGGGCGGCTCTGGAGAAGTTGGATCTATCGGCGTGCATGCGGGCAGGGCGACACCCTTACCGCGACACTCTCTCCACGGCCCGACAGCGCTTGACGTTTCCCGCGTTCGGCTAGCCCATGCTGCTGTTTCTCGTGGCTCTCGGGATCATCAGCGCCGTGTTTATCCTTAGCAGGGGTATTCCGGCTCGGGGTCGCCCGCTCGTCGTGCTGGGCTCTGGCGGGCATACCGGTGAGATGCTGGCCATGCTCCGCGGCTTGCGCATGGATCGGCCCAATTTTGTGTTTGGCGACGGCGATGCACTAAGCGTGGAGCGGGCACGAAGCGCCGGGTTCGGAGACAGCGAGTTCTGGGCGCTGCCGCGGGCGCGGCGTGTCGGCCAGAGCTACGCTTCTTCAGTACTGAGCACGCTCAACGCCGTCTGGAGAGCACTATTTATTGTTGCCAGGGCTCAGCCCAAGCTCGTCATTTGCAACGGACCTGGAACTTGTGTTGTTGTTGCGGCTGTCGTTCGTATTCTGGCCCTGCAGACGAGCATTGTCTACGTCGAGTCCTTGGCTCGGGTAAACACGCTCAGCCTGTCGGGAAAGGCTGTGTACCACCTCGGGCTGAGCAACCGGTTTATAGTGCAATGGCCTGAGTTGGTGCAGCAGTACCCCCAGGCGGAGTATAAGGGCCTGTTGGTGTAACTGAGCCGCCAAGTAGTGTAGACCTAGCCAGGTATGATCATTCTAATTATGCAATCTACGTGCTTCGCCTCTGTCTGAGCCAGTAGTTTACGACTGCTTCACAAATGATCTCAGAGCCCACCCAGAAATCAAATGCGAATCTAGAAGTCGAGCGTATCGGCCGGGCGTTTTGCCGGACGTTTCAGCTCGGCTACGAACTTTCGGAATACAGCAAGGTATGGTTCAAGCAGGCCGCGGCCCACGGCTGCCCCAGAGTGGTGCTCGGCAAGCAGCGTATCCAGATTCGGCACGGTGTCCGGGTCCAGTGTTTTGACCATTTCCGTGGTCAGAGGCACACAAACCTTCCCCGTGTCCGGGTGCACACAAAAGGGCGACTTCAGAAGGTGTCCACGCGCTGTCGACACATGAACATCGAGCTTTGGGTACAGGTATTCGAGAATGATATTCTGCTTCTGCTCAAGCAAGGCCTGCTTGCTGGCAGCCGGCAGCTTCAGCGTCTCGCCCACCGTGTTTATGTCGTCCCACCGTTCGCGGCTGCTCAGCTCCCGCGACTGCCATTTTTGCCGCAGGGCACCAACGAGTTCGTCCCCGGCTGGTCCCAAGCGGTCAATAAGGAACGCCGCTTGCTCCGGAGTGCGCCAGGGGTCCTGCTCGCCAAGAATATTGCGCGCAAAAAATGGGAGGAGGAGATCAAAGCTGCGCTTGATGTGCGGGTGCCACGGCCGCGGCACCACCATCCTGCCCTTGTCAAACTTGCCCGTGACGTTCAGATATTCAACGAGGGCAGCCCGCTGCGAGTCATCCAGTGCGCGGGCTCGGGCGTCGCAGACCCAGGCGTGTATACCGCGGCGGCCCGAGAAAGCCCAAATTACGTTCGTGAACCCAAAATCCTGCTCGAACGCGGCGCTGAGCACCTCGACGGCAGCTGCCACAAACTGCCAGCACTTCTGGCATACCTGCTTGCCCTGGCAGCACGTACGGTACGCATCGTAGTCGCTCAGATCAATGTCAAACACAAGCTCCTTCGACAGTGCCTGATACTTGTCCTTGGCCACAATACGATGGTCCTTCGGCTTGACGCTATACACAGCGCCAACCTCAAACCGCTTCGGAATGAGCTGCGTCACCTTTTTCCGGAAGCCTTCCTCATCACTGAACGACTGGTACCGAATGTAAATATCGCTGTTGTCTTTGCCGGCAATGCTGAACGCGAACTCGCGATGCGTGAAATCTGGCGACGGAACGCTCGAATGATTCAACCACTGGAACCATTGTCGGTAGGGGAAGAACGCGTCATAGTATTCTGCAAACTGGGCCTCCATGACCGGGTAGTTTAACGACGCGTTTTCGTGACGCGTTTCAGCGTGGGCGTTCCGCTTATGTCACGCAAAGCTCTCCAGACTGGGACGGAGGTTGACCTATACAGCACCACTTCACAGGGCTCTTTGTACTTTGTAAAAGCTCGCAAGATTTGGCGACAGTTGCCCTGAGTACCGGCCTAATTTGTGTACTATCGCCTTCAAGGCCCAGTTCATTGCAGCACTCGCCGCTGGGTAGCTCGCGCTACTGATTAGCCTCGACAAACTGCTTACTGTGTGCGTGTGGGTGTAGTAGGTGTAGCCAACCCACCCAGCCTTAGGGTCCGCTCTTTCCAGGCTGCATGTTCGAGTTCGCCTGCATTTACTGTCCCGATATTGGCGACGAGGAACATGTCGAGCAGCAGCTTGTTTTCACAAAGGGCCCCGAATCAGTTGAGGAATTCGTGAAGCTCATTGGCGTCGCGCAGGGGATTGCCGAGTTGGCATACTCGTTCGACCACACGTCACCGGCAAAATGGTTTAAAACGGGCCGGGGTCAGTCGGCAAAGCTGGTGCTTATCGTGCCCGTTGTCAATTCATCTAGTGATTGGCGCTCCGGCTACTGGTTTGCGGGCCAGGTGCCTTTAAACGGAAGCACCTGGCCACCAGAGGCAATGTATCGTCACATTCAACTCGCATACGAGCAATGGCACTTTCTCAATGGACCGGTGCTTGAGGAAAAGTGGCCAGATCTGACGCTGGCCGAAATGCCGGACCTGTGTTCTGTTGTGGCGCCTGACTGTATTCGTCTCGCCGCAGGCACACTGAGCCCAACGGCCAAAGCCGGCATTGAGAAAATTAGACAACAAGCAGGTGCTACAGACATTCTAATCACCAGTGTGGATGATGGCGCGGCCGTATGGCCCGGACAACACCTTAACGTCGAGTCACGAATCTGCATACAACGGTGGCTGGCTCGCGCAACGAAGCACCGTCCGGCCAACAAAGCACCGATGAGCGACACATCGCTCACAGCTACCGATACTCGGGACCAAGACTCAGACCAAGACTCAGACCGAGACTCAGGCCAAGTCGTCGGCTTGCAAGACGGAGACCGGTCTGAACAGCAGGCGGAGCGGCTGCTGGCCCCGGCACCCGCAAGGGAGCAAATGGCACCAACGCAAGCACGTAGCTCGACAGAAGACGCAGGAGAGATAGACGTGGCTGCGGAACGCGTGCAAGCGCAAGCAGAACCACCGAGCTCACAGGGATCATCGTGGTTTTCCATGCCCAAAGTGGCGAGTCTGTCTATATCTAATATGCCATCCATGACCATGCCTTCTGTGAAAATGCCGTCAATGCCGAGTGTTTCAATGCCGAGCATGTCAATGCCCGACATGTCTGCAATGAACAGCTATCTTCCGTCGTCGCTGCGGAGCTGGCTAGATTCGGCCGAGACACAGGCTGCAGAGGACGCAAGCGATGAGCCAGGATTCGTGTATGCAAACTTTGTCGCCTACGATGCTACGGACGATAGCAAACTGTACATCACGGCGTTCCGGCGCGCTCTGTTTGTATATTTCCTCGTATTTCGCGAGCCCACAGCTGCGAAGCACAAGGATCTCACAGCCCATTTCGAGGCGCTCGTCGCCCAGCTCGAAGGATTCAGCTTTGCCTTTGCACCGCCAACGCGGTTCAATTACATGATCATAGACCACGCACAGCGAGCCATTACGTCTACATTCTCCAATGCAATGTCGACCGAAATTCTGAGCACGCTGCTCTCACCTCCAGACGAGAAACCTCAAGTCATTCGCGTTGGCCCGACATGGCTCTACTTTGTGACCTTGAAAGACGGCGCCGCGGCCGTGTTTGGGAAGAAAGGTGTCTCGAGCCAACAGGGCTCTTTGTTAGGCGCTCTCCACAACGACGTACACCAGTGGCTCGTCGACTATGAACGCCGCGCTTTGTAACGAAAACGACCGAGGCGCACGAATTATGCTATTTAAATACAACTGCTTGCATCAAAATCTAATGAATAATGAGTATGAATCGTCAAAGTATCAGTCACGCTTTCAAGCGCATGCTCAGAGCCCATTCAGCAGCATAATCCGTGTGCACATGAGCAGCTGCAAGACTCATCAGTTTATTTGGCGGGCCCTTTGAACGCCGTTCTGGATTAAAGCCAATCGTGTCACTTGTAGTTCTATCTTGAGCGCGGATTATTGCCGTGTGGTGCCATGAAAACTAAGACAGTGCTGGTGCACACGCCAGTCTCTAAATGCCTTTGTCGTGGCACAGCCCTTTCTTTAATCCGAGAGAGCCGGCTCTGCTTCCTTGCTCCAATATGTATGGCTACGTAGGGAACCCTTTTCTCCGGCGTCCGCTTGCAGCTTTGTGGCAGGTGGTTTTAGTAATTATTTGCGGGGGGACCGTTAGATCGTATATATAAACCGCAAACCAACCCCTGCACACGCATCAAGCAAGTCTGCAACGTTTCCAAATGACAGTCCCCAAGCCATACACGAACGACGATAAGCAGTCGTTTGCCTACACGTCTGTGAACAAGCGATGGCCCGCCATCCTGGACGGCGTCATCAGCGACCTGCACGACGAGGCTGCCGCGCTCGAGGACGGCCCCAAGAAAACCGAGGCTGGCGAGGTGGCTGAGTATTTCAAGGAACTGAAGTCACATCTTGTGTCGAACATGCCCATCCAGCGCCTGCGTGAGGCACCCGACGCTGGCATCTACAACGAGGCGCTCGAGCAAGCCGCCACTGAATTAAAGACGGATGTGACTTGGCACAATGCGCCGTGGTTGCTGAGCGAGTGCTTCCTTTACCGCGAGCTGCAGGCCATTCTCGATCAGTCGGCGCACTGGAAGAAGTATGACTTTTTCGAGCGCACAAAGAACGAGACGTTTGGTAAGTCTGCCGACGCCGTGTCGACGCTGGCCACGCGATACCAAAAGCTGTCAGAGCAGGGTCTTGGCTCGAAGGACGTGCGCGAGGTCGTTTTCCACGAGCTCGTGCAGTCGTCGCTGTGGGGCAATGCCACGGACCTGTCGCTGCTGGTGACGGTGTCACTCGACGAACTCAAGAAGCTGCAGGTTGCCGCTGACCAGCGCGACAAGGAAACCCTCCTAATCAACGACCTGGCTAAGGCATGGAAGGCTCTTAACCGCGTCGAGGGCGGGCGTGTCGACATTGTCCTTGATAACTCTGGGTTTGAGCTCTACACGGACCTCATTTTGGCCCTGTTCCTACTGGAGTCGAAGTTGGCGGAGCAGGTTGTCCTGCACCCGAAGTCGCAGCCGTGGTTTGTGAGCGACGTGACGCCGAGGGACTGGGGTGTTTCGCTGGTTAAGCTCCTGCGCGACGAGAAGGTTTTCCCCAAGGAGCGCGGAGCCATCGACTTTGTCGTGGAGAAGCTCCTCCTGTACAGCCACGAAGGTGCCATTGTGGCACGTCAGTCGCCGTTCTGGACGAGCCCGCTGCCGTTCTGGGAAATCAAGAAAGGCGGCAAGGGCGGCGGTGAGGCCCTGTGGCAGGACATGCGGAACTCGAAGCTGGTCATCCTCAAGGGTGATCTTAACTACCGCAAGATTACGGGAGATGTGCAATGGCCCCGCACGACGCCGTTCAAGGAGGCGATCCAGTCGCTGGCTACAAGCGGTCTTAAGCTCGTGACTCTGCGCACAATCAAGGCCGACGTCGTAGTAGGCCTGCCCGAAGGAAAGGAACAGGAGCTCGAGACTCACTGGAAGAAGGAGCACCCTGACCAGCAGCCCGAGGCATGGGCGTGGAGCGGATCCTACGCCGTGGTGAACTACTTCGAGTAGCAGACCAAATGCACAGTTACTACAGGCTGCGTGTGTCTGAACGCAAGCGAGATGCGCACTAAGTTAGTTATTAAGTAAAAATGTCATACAGACGTACCACTGAATGAGTTGATGAAGAATATCTCTTGCCAAACGTCCTGGCCAGTCATGTTTTGTGAAGCCCGCCGCCCGCCAGCCCCGCTGGCGCGTAGCGTGCTTGCCGGCCAACTAGCTAGTTAGCTCGTTTAACAGCTTATAAATGAACAGGCATCGACCTCACATCAGTCGAGCGACGTCCTCCAGAACTAAGAGCTATTTATAGGCAAAGTTGCATGCATTTGAAACCAGGCGCACCCCCTGTTTCCGGAGACCCGCGTCTCAGGACGCGCCGCCGTCCTTTTCTGCATGTGAACGGCTACGTGGTACGCGTGTGTGGTTTTTAGTCACTAGGTGCCAGGTCTCCACGGCCCGCGCGCGACACGCGTCGACAACCCTTCTCGCCAGCGTTTAAGCCCCACCCATCACACCACCTTTTCTTTCGTCACCAATGGAGGCAGTGTACTCGCGGCTGGCGCAGTTCAGCATTCCCACCAACTTGCGACTTGATTTCCTGCCGACCGAGGGCGGTGTCGGCGGCATCCGCGGCCGCCTGGCGCAGCTGAAGGGCGTGCGCGACTTCTTCGACGTGCGACGCATGTCCAAGCCCACGGGCTGGGGCGATGCGCAGAGCCGGATCAGCTACAACCTGCGCTACTTCAGCGGAAACTACTCTCTGCTGCTGGCTTTGCTTGTCGTCTACGCGTTGCTCACGAATTTGCTGCTTCTTTTTGTGCTCGTCCTGGCCCTCGCCGGATTCTTCGGTATTTCGGCGCTGCGCGGTGCCGACCTTGTGCTGCCTGGCGGCATCGTGGTCGCTCAACAGTCGCTGTACATTGCCCTAGCCGTTATCACAGTGCCCCTATTCATCATTGCGTCGCCCATGGCCACCATGTTCTGGCTCATTGGAGCAGCTGGCGTCACGATTCTCGGGCATGCCGTCATACTGGAGAAGCCGTTGGAGAGTGAGTTCGCGGAAACGGTGTAACCGTCGTTGGCTTGAACAATCATGTCTCACTTACGAGTCCGAAGACCCCGTATTTGTAGCATTTAATTTCGTCGCTATTTGCTCAGGTTATGCACCGCTATCTAGCCTTGAATGAAAGCGAGCAGCTACCTATGGGGTTGAATCATATATCAGTAGTGCGCATAGTAGTACAAGTGCTCCACATTAAATGTCACCGTGTGACAGACGAAACAACGCATCCACAGCGACAACCTCACGGAGCTGTTAAAACTTTGCCCGTTATGGAGTCTCGGCAACTTTGAGCAGCTTCACCGTCGCCAGCTGAACCGGCTTTGTCAAACTGGAAGATGTTGTCCTTACAGAAAGCTTCTACGACGTTGTGATCTTGTTACGCTTTGCAGCTGATGCAGCAGCTGCTGTCTCACGAGGACAATGCAATGAGCCCCTCTTCTGCCATGCGCCGTCCACTGAATGACGCTGCTCCTTACAGACACGCCATCGGTCTAGGATAACTCGTTTTGTCTGCGAGGTAAGTAATTTATAACAACTCAAGGTTTCCCGGCATTCACACAATTGTGATGTCAAGTGTCGTACCATAAGCGCGCAGAAGCACGTTCGAAATTGCGTGCGTTTAATAGGCATCACAATTCACGGGCCATACAGACGACACACCTCTAGAACCTCATTGCTCATAAGCAACGAAACTGTTGCAGAAGACGAAAAGATAAGAAGTGACTACTGGGCTGAGAGGCAAGCCAAGCATTTACTTGAAATAACAAAACCTATGTAATTAACGGGAGTACTGTGTGCTTATGCTGAAGAAGTGTTAGTATGATCAGAACCACGCCTTGTCAAGGGCGAATTTCAGCATGGCCACGTATTTTGGGCCGTTAAGCTGACCGTCGTGAGTTGTGGGAAGCATCACCTCGTACTTACCTTTCAGACGCGAATACACTCAGCACTGCCCGCCGCCGAAACGGTGAGGGCCTCTGATATATGCTTGCATTGGTGTTTTGTGCTCATCATGAAGCTGCAGCACAGGACCCACCGTGGTCCGCCTGCGAGGACCCCCTAGCTGGCCAGTCCATAGTGGGTCCGTCTCTTCGATCCTGATATTACTGCCTGAGATTGTGTTAGCACTCAGATTTGCATGAATGGATATTGGTAGGTTTTGTTTCGTCAAGTCTGATCAGACTCGTCATCTAAAACTCATCACAGTGACTTACCTTTTGCGCGTTAGCGTGTGTCCTCGGTAGCGTGGGTTTTCTAGGCCCACTTAAAGCTTATCAGTCACAGATGGTCAGTGCCCAGTGCTGTGCATCTTCATCGGCATACCTTTTGTATGAGCTTTTTGCTTTTTCTTTGTGGGGTTAGCACATCAGTTCGTATTATAAACCTCGTTTTCAGCAGGGGTTTTGCTCTGATAATTCCAGCTCAAGGTGTTTAAGCATCACCTGTACTTACTGTTTGCACGATGGTCAACAAAACTCCTCGGAAAGCGCATTCAGATCACTATTTATCACAAACTCTAGTTTGATTTTTTTTCGGTTTTGATCGTCATCGGAGTCTAAGGAAGAAAAGAAAATTGGTGAGCTGCTGCTGATGTATTCACTGCCCTCCCAACCCCAACCACATACGAGCGTGTCCGCTGCCCTGCGCGCGGTGTGTTGTTGACAGGACCACTGCTTGCAAGCCCTCGTTGCCTTACGAGAGAAGCTCTGTGTAGAGACACTCCAGCTTTAGCTATAATTTTTTCTTGATAGCCATATACAATCTGCCAATGAGGAAGATCTCATGAGCCTCGAACGAAGTTATATGAACAGCCTTCGAGGTTCTTTCGTGTCATAAAAAGATGCCTACTGTTCTGCTGTGTAGAATATCACAATGGACAAATGCACACAAGCTGGCGACTCAACTCGGCACCTCCGTGCGCCGGAGCAAGAGCTCACGAGCATTAGAATGCTTAAGGGCGCCAACATCAGCGGACCTTTTTTACAAGCCTTCTTTTTTCAGGCGTTCAGGGGCCTTGTCTACTCAACTATGTTTTTAACACTATAAATGAGCATCTAAGCGATCGTCGAGTTGATCGGCGTCAAGAACACGACGTCCGAGCCGTCACCAACAACCTTACCAACGATGCTGGCGTTGAACTTCTTGCCGTGCTCGTAGCCCATGTGAGCCTTGAAGGCATCCTCGTCCTTGTAGGTCTCCTCGACGTGGATGGTGCCGTCTTCGAGCTCGTAAACCTCGAAGCGCACGTTACCAGGCTCCTTGCGAACGCTCTCGGCCATTTCAGAGATGGCGTTCTTCACGAAGTCCTCCTGGCCGGGGAGCGGCTTCATTGTAGCGTAAAGAGTCTTGGAAACCATGCTGATATTTGAGATTTGGTGACCGTCGCCGGGATCAGCGCGACGCTTTATTTATACCACTGCACCGCAGTTATCATGTGACGGCAAACCGACCAAAGCGATCCTTACTAGTTAGTTAGTTACACAGGCGCGCGCCGCGCCGTTGGACAAGTCAATCAGGAATACGTAGCGGCAAGATAACAATTACAACAACAGGCTAGCGAGCTAGATAGATTCGAACTCGAGGTCGACGTCCTCAGGTTCCGGGAACCAGCCGTACGTATTTAGATTGTAAACAGTAGACGCAGAGTTCTCAGCATGTTCGGGAATCTCGGCATCGAGTCGGCGTTTCTGCTCTTCACGATGCTCGAGGTTCGAGATCTTCCCGCTCGCGCTGATTACGCGCCACCATGGTACCCGTGTGGTGTTGTATCTCACCTCAGGAGACCGTGACAGATGTTTTAATGCCCGGCCGGCTTGACGCGAGGCGGTTGGCTTACCGGCAAGGTACGCCAGATGGCCGTAGGTACTCACTTTACCCGCGGGAATCTGCTCTGCGACATGGTATACAGTTAAATGGAACGCAAGGGCGTCCTCAGACCCTGCGCCGTACATAAAAGACCGCCTCCAGTCCCAGTATGCAGCGTGACGATGGCGGGGTGGAAAGTTGGTAATCGGGCTAAAGATTATTTATGAACAGGAGATCTCACCGCAGGGAGAATAAGTTAAAGTACACCGTCTAAAACCGCGAAAAGCACTGGGCCACAGGCCACAGTGACGGTTTCGGCATGTAGGCCGCAGCAACAGCCAGGGCTGACTGGTCGCAGGCCACACGGAGGAGTACCACAAGGGAGGGATCCACTGGTAGCTTAGATCTTCAGCTTAGTGCGGCGCCAGTGACGGCGCTTGTAGTTCCAGCGGATGGTGTTGTCCGTCTTCATGCGCACAAACATTGGCACATGGCCGTTCTGCTTCGCCGCCTTCGCGAGCTTGACCTTAGTCTTGAAGGACTTGTTCGACGACATTACTGTAGAGAGAAAGGAAACAAGGGCGGGTCTTTGATGTGTGGTTAGGTGGTTCTTCGTGCGTGCGTGGAAAATGACATAAGCAAGCCCTAATGCGAGTCGCACACGGGGTCTTAGCGTGACGCATTCTGACTAACACAACAAAGACTTCCGATCGCAGTGACGTGCCGTCAGTACGTGGCTGGCTAGGCGTCCGCTTTGGGCCATAACGCGACGCGCCTTCGATTGGATTTGACTCAAGATGATTATCTGTTTTCGTGGACCGTGCAGCGCGGCGTGTGCCCACAAATAGGCGTCAACGAACTCAGCGAATTCAACAGAAACGAGGAAGTCTGCTCTGCGTTATGAGAACGCGACGACGCATTGGGGCTTTCGACACAGATAATAATATGCTCTCGATTACTAGTGCAGATAAGTTTGCCTCGTATCTAAACATGCATAGGCGGTTACGCAAAGCAGGGCGAGCAACCCGTTCGAGGACAACTATAGGGTAAGGCCTCACTTACATACCCGTGCCCCTAATTGATCTGCAAGGATGCCATGCGTAAGGCGAGGTTTAACCTACGGGACTAGCTGCCGGCGAATCGGCGCCCCTCTCATTTTATGTGCAGCATGTAAAAACGCAAAAGGCAGGCTAGAGCCATGCCGGACTCCCATGCATGCGCTAAAGCCCTGCCGCCCATCGCTGGTGCCTTCATTCGTTCTCGCACAGCGAAGGGGTATCCGCGATAGCTCATTACTTGGAACCAGCCACAGGGCTAGGGGTGGGATCGACTGGCGCACACGCGAGTGGAAGGGTGGAGTAAGGGTCGCTGCTGATCGACTGCTGCCGCCTCTAAACAGAACCGCATTGATTGCCCAGCCTTTTCCAGTACCGGTTTAAAACCACATCCCTCCCAAGTCATCTGGCTTTCTTCCCTGGTGCAACACGGCATGGAGAGTGGCTCCACGCACGGCTCTGCGTCCCCTAAGAGCCATGCCAGGCCCAATCCCAAGGCCGGTCCCACAACGCCGGCCTCGAGCGGCGGATTGCTGGCGGCCTTGCATCGCCGTGACAACTCGCCATTCCCGGCAAGCCACCCGCGCAGCATTTCATTACCCCAGGCCCTTCACACATTGACGTTGTCGGGCCGCCAAAAAAGGGAGCATGCTCAGACCGGGAGCCCGCCATCGGCGTCATCTTCTCATCAGCCGATGAGCTCACCAAGCGCCGGCCCTAGCACTGCCGCGCCGCCGCCGAAACGTACCATCTCGGAGGGCAATGCCCAGTACCCGGACCTGCACCGCATTGGCCGCAGCACCACGGCACCGAAGCTGGCAGAGATTTTTTACACTGCCGACACAGACCTTTTGGATATCGGCCGCTCCGAGCACGAATTCTTGGGTCTTGGCGTTGGTGCTGCACAGGATGTTGAGTTTGCGACTCCGTGTTTAGCGGGCAAGGCCACGCAACGGGCGCTGAGCATGCCTGACATTTTGCGTCCCATATTTGAGGCTCTCGATAGCCTGACCATGATTCCGCATGAGCTCGTACAGCGGCGTCGCAAGCCACTGTCTTTGCGGCACGCACAGCTCATGTTCGGCAACACGCCGCAAGCAGTTGAAGCCTGGGAGCGCGCACAGCCGGCCACGGCTGCAGAAGATTCTGGAGCAGGGTTGTATAACTGTCTGTTCGTGAATTCCATTTGGCACGACGTGGCGAGCCGGGTTCTGGATGATAAAGTACACTTCCGGCAGAACAGCCGCTGGACGCACTTCGCCCGCGTAGGCGGCCACGCGTTGCAGCGCAAGCCGCGCATGCTCATTCTGCACAAGCTAAGCGAGGCCATGCAGATTGAGCTTGAGATGCTAGACTCGGCCGAGCTGGGCGCGCGGCTCGAATGGCTCGAGTTCTATACCTGCCCCGGACTGGCTCCCACGCCATCTCTGCTCAGTGGTGGTCTCTTGACGCGGATTGTGTTGCCTGGATGCTCGCGCGTAAGCGACTCCACGATGGCTAGCATTGCTGCACACTGCCCCAGATTAGAGTACCTCGATCTGCGTGCATGCGAGCTCGTAACGGATCGCGGTATTAAAGTTGTTGCCAAGTATTGCCCGCAACTTCAGTTGCTTAATGTGGGCCGCACATCCGGCGGTGAGCGCATCACCTATAAGGGCATAAAGCATCTGGCCCGACAGACAAAAATCACGACATTGGGCCTGGCTGGCTGCTATATCGACGACCGCGCAATCTGGGAGTTAGCATTGAACCGGGGACCCCATCTACAGCGTCTCTCTCTCAACAACTGCCTTCTGCTCACAGATATGTCAGTACCTCGCGTTTTAGGGTACATGCCGTATCTCACGGTGCTGGAGATCCGCGGGTGCGTGCAAATAACTCATACGCGACCTCTAGCGCTCTTTCGCATTTATCGCGAAAAGCAGGGCCAGCCCCTGCTCATTGAGGGATGCGAGGTGCTTGAGCGCCGTATGCAGGCATCCATGCTTCGAGTCCAACGCGAGATATCTCACCGCATTCTAGGCGACTGCACAGAATGGGCTAATACTATTGACCCGCTTGATGATTGGCATCAGGATTTGATTTCTGGATCTTAATTTGGCAAAAGCTACCTTTATCTGCCTCTCTCTCTCAAATTGTATTATCCCCCGTTACATCAGTTGTCTTCAATGTTTAATTGCACCGTCTTGCTGTAGCATGTTCTTTCTCCAGCTCTATGGGGCACTTACTTGAGCACGCTTCTTGTCTTCTTCTGCCGCTTCTTTTATACACTCGAGTAATTACCAGTGCCTGGCCGCTGTTGTTACCAGACACCAAAGAAACTAAGAACGTATGTTTTCGTACATACTGGCACTCTATATACGGTTGCAGGTCTGTTACAGTAGCACCATAACCATAGTACGAGGAGTTCCGGAGAGTCTCATTTCACTACTGCGCGAGGGCGTTTTCGGCTAGACTAGACGCACTGCCGTTACAATGCACCAGAAGATCCTACGTGCGGGCTAATGACAAACGGCCGGCCTTTCCGCCTAGCCGGCGCCTGCTGCCCGTGCATCCACCCCCAGTTTGGGCGTAAACAAATACCCGTACCCCACACAGACACAAACCCTTAACGGCGTATTTATTTATTCTCGCGGGTGCCGCTTGTACACTAGTAGTGGCTACAGCCGTCTTGGCCATGTTGGCAGCGCAGGACCAGAACAAGCACACACGTTACGTACCGTCTGTGCTTGATGAAAATATGCTCAACATTACAAGACGTCGTTTGCCTTTAAGCAAGCAGCCACCGCCGCCACGCACTGTCCATGTGCAACGCGTTCCCAGTCAGCCACGGGTGAGACAAGCAGCTTCAACGCCAGCATTGCGTACGCCTAGTGCACGGCATCGGCTCAAGCCTCGCGGATCTCGGCTCGACCTCCTCGACAACCAAAACCTCACCTCGTTTCCATCCCTCTCATTCACCGACGACTCATCTCTGCATATCATTGAAAACTACTTCCCTTCCAAGCATGTCGAACTAAACGAACCACTCGATCCGGCGTCGAACTCTTGGTCCGTGCTTATTCACAGAAAGCTACGTTGGCGCTGGCGCTTAACGGGGCTATTACCGTAACTCATTTACGCATCCCTATTTATTCTTAATATATAATATTCTCAATTTCTCTACTTTTACCCTTCGTGCTCGATTGAGAACCTGCACATCTATAATAGGCGCCTTGCTCCACGGGAATCAAGTATGCTGAAGACTCCAGATAGCTTTAAACTCATTGAAGTTCGAAGCCAAAACACTTATCAGCCATGCTCTTGGAAGCAGCTTTTTTTAGCGTTTTTATGTGTTGGTCTAGTAGACTGCTCTCCACCTCGGCAGATATTTCATTTTGAGGACATCGTCGAAACGCCAAAACGCCATTAAGATGCCTCGCACCCGAGTACAAAACCGTCTGCGCTCGAGTTCGCTCGAGTTCAAATTCGCGGACTCAAAGTGTTGTGCTTCACTCTTGAAAGAATTTGGGTACCGTAAAATCTAATTTCAGGTCTAGAAAGGCTAGTGCCCTGGCGATCCGAGACGAAAACAGGCCGAGTGACCCGTACCCAGATAAGGCACTGGACCTTTCTGTGTCAGCGGCATCCACTTATTAACATGAACATCATCAGGTTGTTGTTATGGAGTGTAATTAGAAAACTACTCGAGGGCACCTGGCCTGCAAACCTATGACGGTAGCGCCGGGCGCACCGCAAGGAACTCAGACTTACACCTGAAAGAGTCAGGGCCATAAAGAGCCTAACATCTGTGAGAAAATAAGGCCAGGTTCGTCGGAAATGACTCGGCATTGCGGTGTCAAAGTTCTTGACGCGGCCCTTAATCGCGGCTGCAAAGGTTTACAAGAACCACCGCTTTGGTCAAGAACGGATTTTTAAAGCGTTCTCATTCCTTCTGCCGGCAAATTCGGCTGCTGGGCTGCGTTGTATGGCCAAATTAGCTCGGCCGATCGTACTCGCCGCCGTTTTCGCCGCCGTTCTCTCTCGCTCCTTAGCCGATAATTGTTTTTGCCGAAGCTCACGTTTCTGCATCACGTGCCCGGCCATATAGGCACGAGGCGCTTACTCGTAAGGGGGGGTCACAAAACTGCAGGCGCCGTCGTGGAATGAGGGGGGAGGCGAGAGCCGAAGTTGGTACAACCCCAGCCCTCAAGTCATGTGATAGCCTTAGCCGTTACGCGACCCCACCCACATGGAGATGACTGTTAATGGTAGCACCCGGCCTAAAATGGCTGTCTCCTCTTTCGCCCCAAGACGAGCCATCCGCGGATATTAGTAACGCGTCAGGCCAAAGTTCTTTCCATCACATCACGCTTGAAGTCCGCGAAGTCGTGAGCTGATTCTGGCCGATAATGATCTCGTCGCAGCCTTCAGGGGGGGATGATCCCCCGCGAAGGAGCGAGAGTGGGTCCTCGCGCCCGCGCGACGGACCAGCGCGCAGCCACACGCTCCCTTATGATCGCGCAGATAGGGCCGAACGCCATGACAGGCCACGTCCGGCCCGTAGGGACTCTCGTGCAGGACCAGACGTACGGGAGCGAGACTGGAGACGACCATCACGGCCATCAAATCAATATACTTCGACGAGCGCATCCCTGCACGCGTCGAACCGACGCGACGATCGTTCAGCAAGGGATCGCCTGTTGCGCGAACGAAGGCGCGGGGAGCGTCCAAGGGACCGCGCGGAACGACCGGAGAGGCCAGAACGCCTTGAGCACGGAGATAAGCTGGATCGGCGTAGCGGATGGCAGCATACAAGCGCGCCCTATATAAGGGAGAACGATCACCACGGTCCCAATGGGCACAGCCACGCTGGTAGTGCGCGCGTGCACGACGATGATGAGTCGCGAATTTCCAAATCTGGGCGTCCAGAGCCTCGCTTCACCCGCAGGCCGGGAAATAGCTTTTGGGACCTTATGAAGGGCGAACCGCAGCGCTCGGAGAAGTTGAGGTCTTTCTCTAACAAGTCAGAAGGCAACGAGGAGAGCCGGTCTATAGAAGATAGGCGAGTTCACGAGGAGAAACGACTGCGCCACACGGAACGGCCCAAAGTAGAGAATCAGCATGAACGTGAAGAAGTCAACAGAGATCATTCTCAGAGCGTCTCCCCTCGTTCACCATACCAACTAGAGGTGACCAAGAACCTAGCGAGTTCGAACAACATTCCGAACCGCACTACTCCCTACAGTGAAGCTGAACATGAGTCACGCGCAGATCTTGGCGCTGGGCGCTCGGAGCATGAAATTAAACCTGAGCGTGCGACAGAGGTACAGGGCAGAGCGTCAGAAGCGAACACATCAATCAATGGTGCTGGCCTTGCACATGTGGCACAAGGTCAAGGGCTGACGCTCGATAGCTCTCCGACGGCAGCGAAACGCAGCCCCGACGAGGAGCAGAATGGTTCTGGGTCCAAGAGTAAGGAACTAAAAGGCGAGGGCATCGCGCCCAACGGGGTCGGAGTCAAATCAACCCCAAATGAGTCCCGCTTCTATGAACACGTGGACGCGGGATCCGTTGAGGCGCCCGAGCTCAAATCTAAGGTCGCCAAACGTAACAACGCGACTACAGATGACTCTACCTCACAGGAAGACGCCGTGACTAAAGTTGGCGGGCAAGTGGCTTCAATGACGGAAGAACGCGATTCTGTACCTGAAAACGGGGAGGACGTGGAAGGCCAAAGAGTTGAGAACAGTGTAAACCCGCGGATCGGTGGTGCATTGGTATTACATTCAGATCCTGTGGCTACGGAGACTCCTAGAGGTGCTGAAGTGGTGGCGGCTGGACCTGCAGATGCAACTGACGCTCATGCTGTGCATGCCATCGTTGAGAGTGTTAGTGCTGATAGTGAAGTTCACCATGACGCAGGTAATGTGGACACCCCAAAGCAACCCTTGATTGCCAATAGTATGGAGGCTGCTGCTACAGAGCTTGATGTTGCGAGTCCCGGAAACCCATTAGCCGTTAGTGGACAGGATGTTGAAATGCCAGATATGGTAGAAGCAGCAGAGCCTGGCCGAACACGCAAGCCGCAAACGGAGTCCTTTGGGGACCAGGTTGAGTATCTATTGAATTATGACGGTCAGCCTGATGCTCTTTCAGAGGAGCCAATCGTGGAGCATGCGCCGGAGCGGATTCCTGAGCGACCCGGTCCCGCGGTGGTACAGACGCCACAAGAGATCCAGTTGCGCCAGCATTTGGCTTCACAGTACAATATTCTGAAGTCAGAAGTACCGCCTTGTCCTCCTATTCCAAAGAAGTGGACACTAAGTGCACCTGATCCGCGAGTCTCTTTAGCGATTATGACGCAAAACGCTGATATTCAGGATGACATCCGTGCTCGCCAAAGCGATTTTGCTGACCGAAAAAGCAGGTGGTTAGTATTTTGCAAACAGCTCGATGATGAAGCAGCTTTGAGACCTAAGTCTGGTTTGCCGGAGACATCTAGCAAGGAGACTGCTACAACAAATCATGCGCGTCGCCGCTCAAAGGATTTTGAGCCTGAGGTCCATAGACGCAGTCGCGAACGCAGCAGAGCTCATGGAGATGTCGCACGCTCTGAGGCAGAGTTTTTGGAGATTCTGGCAAATCTGGAAGCTGAGACAGCTCGCGATCCGCTTGTCCGTGCTCGACAGACGAGTGCCCGCATCCCCACTCAAAGGCAGGGTCCAGTTGCTCTCCGTTTCAGAAGCACGGACGCGTTGGTTGTCGACCACAGCGAGCTAACGAAGCGGCTAAAGACTGACGCAGTTGACGACTTCACTCCAGAAGAGCATGAACGGTTCGTCGAGGCTTATGTGAAGTATCCGAAAGAATTTGGGCGAATCGCGGAGATCGTAGGCCGCGGGTTTAACGAATGCGTCATGCATTATTACCGGACGAAGAAAATTGCAGATTACAAGCATATTTTGCAAAAGCGGCGCAAGAGTAAGCGTGGTAGGAAGCCCAAAAAGAAGGAAATTGATGGTGAATTACCTACAACTCCATCTTTGGACGGTGGCTTCCAATTCGAGTCGCCGGGTACACCTAAGACACCGTTCACGCCAAGCGATTCCGTAGCCGCGTCGGCTTCGCCTGTGAGCTCCGCGCCGCAGGAAGGTACGACCAGCGCGACCAATGAAGTATTTGTGCCGAATCACATGGATCATAGCTCCCTGCAAGAAGTACAACCACCTGTGGGTCAGTCAACGGCCATCCAAGCTTCGGCTAAGCCCACGGCAGCTCAGGCAGCCCAGACCACAACAAGTCAGCAAGCATTTGCACAAGGTACTCTCGATCCTCGAATTCCACCACCTGTGTTTCCTCTTATGGAGCAGGCCACAGTTCAGATCAATAGTACTGCGGCGGGTCCTGCTTCGTTGGAAACCGGTTGGCCTCCGGCTGCTATCGCGCAGCTTGAATACATGTTTGGCCTCTATGGGTCGAGGCTCGACGACATAGCGCAACAGATGGGCGTGCCTTCTGAAGTGATACGGGATTACTATGAACGAAATCATCACAAGTATTTGAACATTATTCAGAAGACCGATTCACTGATTGCTCGTTCAAAGTCCGGCGGTCCGAATGCAGGGTACTTCGCGCCGCGTAACAAGAGCTTGCCTGTTGCCAAGGCTTCTCGTGCCAAACAAGCTGACCTACTGCCCCCCGTGGAGCCATTGCAGCCCATTGAGACTGCACAACAGTCTCAACAGTCTCAGCAACAGCAGGATCACCGTCAACAGGAGCCTCAACGCGTTGTTCAGGAGAATGTTGACTATGGCGGGCTCCCCCCTGTGGTTCAGCCTCCGAATATACAAGAGGGACCTCAGCTTTCACAGCAGCAATTCCAGCCTGTATCTAACGGACGAACGCAGATGCCGTCGCAGCCGCCCATGCAAGATCACACTCAGGCCTCGCGACGAGAGAATACATCCGAAGCGCACCAGCAACGTAATGCAGAACTGCTAAGACTGCCACCCCAGGATCTTCTCATGGTGAAGGGCTTAAACCTCTCCAGTCTGCCCGTGCGCCCCTGCTTACCACAGCCTGAACGGCTTGCCGACGCCGTCGAAGCTGACCACGACTATCTTTTCCAAAGATTCCGCGAAAGTAGTGAGCGGCGTTCCTACGCATCTGCTTGAGCTCTCGTAACTATTTATTTATTTATTTATTTTCCCGCCTGCGACCAAGCTGGCGGGTTTCATTAATGCTCTTCATTTTGTCGTAGCCGACGCACTCAGCTCAGCCGCAGCAGGATATCATATACGAAGCCCCTTTTCCCCATGCGAGGCGTAGTTGGTGACATTGCCGATATGAGGTGGCTTAGCATTACCACACCATTTTATCCGGTGGGGAGGAAACGCTCGGGAAGCTCAATTCTGCTCTTAATTGAAGCTTTAGCATTCAATTTGCGCAGATTTGTTTGCCTATCCTAGCTCTAAGTTATGCGACGAGTTCTATTGTATATCCAGGTAAGTTTCCACAAGGCTGGATGTGAGTATAATAATATATAAGAACCCTCGCTTACTAGATGATCCTAGCCGAATAGCTGTATGCATGCATGCGTCATGCGCCATTATTGAATTTCATGTATAATGCGGGATATAAAGGGACTCTGAAACCGGTGCGTCAATTAAACCCCCCGGCCACAAAAAGCTGCACCGTGGCTGTTTTACCATAAATGTCTTATTTGTCGAATCTCATGACGGCCTGGATGCTCTTTTTATGTGTCCAGGCATTCTCAACCGATTATACTGGAGGCGCAAGATTGCCGTCTAGGTTTATTGAGGTTCGAAATCTAGACATAGTGCCCCCTGCGCCCCGTTCAGATGCATGGACAGTGAGCTTGAGCACAGAGCAAGAACAAATCAAGTTCGTTGTCAAGGAACATTGGAGCTTCACTGATGAGGGGCTACTCTCTCGAGCAACCAGAGGCCACACTTACGTATCTGATGCCGAGTCGTGGCAATCCAGAGGTTGGTCACGCATGGTGATAAACAGTGACGTTATGCAGCACAGTGCGCGGGGATCGTTTGAACTTCTGGATGAAATTTGGCATCTTTCAGAACACCCGGAAAAGGGGTATATAATTTGGAAGGAAAGTGATCTAGTGGGCGGCTCCGAGGACATTGAGGTGAAATCTCGGCAGCGAGTCCTGCAACCCAGAGCAGATGAGAGCATCGACTTGCATCCCCTGTCTCGCTCGTTGCTAAGCTCTATCGGAAACACTACTGGCTGCCCACAGTCACCGTACGTGGCGCGAATCGGTGTTGCGGCGGACATGAATTTTATGAAAACATTCAACTCCACATCAGATGCAAGGACTCACATTATCGATACAATCAACAAAGCATCCCAAGTTTGGGAACAGGCATTCAACATTTCCCTTCAACTTGGCAGTCTTATTATTGCCAACGAGAGCTATCAAGCAAAATGGAACACATTGTGCACTGGCTCCGAAAATAGCGTCGACGCATTGCAGAGTCGCTTGAATGCTGTTTCAGCTTGGCGCACAAGAAGCCCCGCTAGTGCCGATGACGGTCTTGCCCAGTGGACGCTCTTTACGGACTGCCCGTCAGGAAACGTCGTCGGACTCGCTTGGCAGAGTACGGCCTGCAACGCATCAGCGGCTAATGTTGTTCATCACTCGCTGCTCGATTACCGTGTGTTGGCTCACGAGACAGGTCATGTCTTTGGCGCTGTACACGACTGCACGAATGCGAGCTGTGCTCAAAACGGGCAAGAAACACTCTCAGATACCTCAGGCTCAGCGTCAAGCTGCTGTCCCTTATCCGCAGACTCATGTGACGCTAGAGGACAGTTCATCATGAACCCGGCGTCTGACTTACAGCAGTTTAAGTTCAGCCCCTGCTCGCAGGGAAATGTGTGCAGCCAACTAGGTAGTCGCACCATTGACGCTACGTGCCTACTGCCCCAAGGTAACACAACAAGCGGCAATAACACGTCTAGCCCGCCCAGTAGCACGCCAACTAACACGCCGCCCACTGCGCCTACGGACACTTGCTCGCCGGACCTCACATGGGACCGATTCAGGAAATGCCGTCGCAATGCTCAATGTGTTGAGGTCACTGGACAATTAGACTCATACGCCTGTGGGAACCCTGAAAGCTGCACGATGCGATGCTTTGACTCCAGTACGAACCAGTGCCTCGAACAGACCCGCACATTCGAAGACAGAACGCCATGCGGATTTGATTCAATCAGCGCAAAGGTCTGCTCCAGCGGTCGATGTGTATACCGAAGGCCAGCTCAAGAAAGACCCTCTCGGCGTCTTGCTACTTGGATTTGGGTGCTCGTCCTCGTGTTATCGATACTGGCGGCCTTAGCGCTACTGGGTGGGATGATGCTAGTCAAATATCAGCGATACCGGAAGAGGGAGCAGGCTAGCCAAAATATGCACGGCAACCAAGCTCCGCCCGAGAAGCTTGGGTTCCCAGAGATCTACGAACGGGGGTTAGCCGGATCCCACTATATGGGCACCGCTGGCAGGCCGCCGAAAGCGCCGACTCATTCCGCTTCCTCATCTTACGACACGGCCGGGGACGCATCTTTCAGTAAGAATACTGCTCTCAAAGAGGAACTGAGCTCAAAGGTGCCCGCAGCTGATGAGCGCGAAGTACCGTCCTTGCCGCAGTCAGTGTTTTCCTCTAGACTAAGTAAATAGAACATCGGCTCTCCTGAATTAGCGTAAACGGAGCCGCACATTTCAAGATCCAATCTATAGACTCTCTAGCGGGATGATTAGGTTCACATGGCATTTGGGTGTTGTGGGTGCTGTGCATGCTATATAGAGCGCTTACCTGGCGAAAAGAACCAAATTAATACGCGGATGTGATCCACTGGTGCCATGTCCTAGTAATTTTCATTACAAGGTGCCGTATAAGGTATGTAATGCTATCTAAAGCTCACACTATCATAGATACCGGCGTACACAAGCCGAATAGACCCCTCAGCCTCCACGCGACAACGGCGAGGCATTCGCGCCGGATTTAGCCTTCAAATTGTTTTCGATTTCAGCGCGTACACGGTCGAGCAGTGAGATAGAAAAGCGACTAATTCAAGAAAACTGGTGGAGGAAGGGGGCTCTGCACGTTGTAGCTCTAGTGTCGGGCATCATCAATAAGATAGAGATATGGACGATGAATCGTCTATCCCATGAGCTATGCACGCCCACATCTATGGGAGCACGATTTATATGCTTTATCCTTGACAAAAAAAAGCATCTTATAGACAGAGCAACGCGCAATGGCGGTGGTAATTCGGGGCTACGAATGGGCTAGTGTTTATGTGTGGGAGTGCCATAGCAGCATATTGTGGCGCCCGAATACAAGTCTCAACACCGCTCTACGTTTGCTGAAAATACGCTCGGCAACTAATTGTAGAAGGTAGTGTATCCTTTAAGTTACGCAGATCGGCATTAGTACCGAGCCCATTATTCGATACTTATAAAAGCTCTAGCTAGCCGCGGTGGGACTAGTAAGTCTAAATAAGCACAGCCTCTTTCCAAAAGTAAGAATTATCTGCTTCAAAGCTCTCTAAACTTTCCGTTCTGTAGTATCAGATATGTTCTGTGAACGGCGCCTCATCCAAAAGACGCGATTCTGGCACGTGACACAAAGGTCGCGCCTAGATATGCAGTGTATGCATATGAAACAGATACGCATGAACCGCGACGCGTAAACGCGTAGATCTTAGCCACCGGGGTAATCCGCGCTGCGGGGCGAAATAGCCCAAAACAACTAATCCGAGTCAGATTTCTGAAGAGCGTCGATGAAAGGTTGTGTAACTGCGCGATAACTTGCTTCCCGGAAGATAACAACACGCCCCGGAATTAGTTGATTTTAGGTCCTGCTCAAACAAACCCTAGCCGCAGTACCTAAAAACCTTCTTTTCTTCAATACGATCGATCGGCTTGGGCCCGTACCCTGCGCGGAATATGGACAAGGGGTGTATACAAGGTACCCGGACGTGACGTCCTAGTACTCAGTGTGAAATTACGGGCAGATAGCTGGGGTGATGGGTGATCAGCGTAGGAATCGCTCGGCACAACCTGGAGCAATCCAGTAGCTAGTGTATGCATAAGAGATAGGATTTTGGTTGCGCCGTGGAATGCCGAGGCTAGGGTTGGCATAATTAAACAGGGCGCGGAACGGCCCAGGTAGCGATACCGCGTAAAGATCTTCTACCTCTGCATAACCCTTGGTAAGAACCACAAGGGTTAGTTGGTTGGCAAGGAGTGCCGCTGATTCAAACCACTAAAGGTACGCGACGAGAGCTCTTTTACGGCTAGGAGTCGCTGCTCTCGGAAACCAAGCGTTCGGAGAAACTACTTAATTGCGAGCATGGCATTCGGAAGCAAGAACAAGAAGCGCGAGAGCTGGTCGTCGCGACCGCTTTCAATGATCCTTTCCGACAACGTGTGGTTGTTCAAAAACAAGAGCCGCAATTCCATTGAAAAGGCCATGCAACCGACCAACGTGCCGAGCAGCAAACAGATAGAGTCTACAAGACCCACTGCGGAAGCCTCGGCGGCGCCCGTCTCTTCCAGCGGTACAATGCCGCGTAAGTCAACAGATGGGCCGCTGCGCACGACAGCGCCAGCGCGTTCGCAGGCCAGCACAGCCAAACCTGAGCGCACAATCGCGCCTGAGCCAGCAGAGGTGACTGTGGACAAGGAAAAGAAGGACGCGCCTCCATTTCTTACGTTGAACTTAGAATCGTCAGCACAGAGGCTCGACGTGCCTGAACAGTATTTGGATGAATCTGTGATTAGTGACGAGTTCTACAATCAGACTGGGTCGACGTCTGAGCTCGAGCAAACACCCGAGGCCGATCTCCCCGACGCAGTATTGGGGCCTCTAAGCGGTCTGGAGGTCAGGGACACGGTTCCGGAACTCAAGGCCAGCCCAGAGAGCGGAGAAATAGACCACTTTGAGCCGAAAACGGCAAATGCGCCCACAACAGCCTCTAATGCTATGTCCGTTTCGCCAGATAGGGTGCTCGACGATAACTTGCTCGACGATAACTTACGCGACGCGACGCGCACAAGCGCGACAAGCGCGGCAAGCGCTACTCGCGAGTCGACTATTGACTCTGGGCATTCCGGCAGCTCCCTGGTTACCGTGGACGGCACAGCGCGGCGCGATTCTTATCTCCTTGGCTCGAACCGTAAAGTTGTGGTGGGACGCGGCGTCTATATCTTCGATCCCACGGAGCCCGGCGAGGCTCGCGAACTGCGCCTCACCGCCGCAGAGTCATTTAACCCGTTTGAGTTCGACTGAATTGTGCGGTCTCCGCGCCCTGAGAGTCCTTTTTCTTTCGAAGAGCCTATTTTTTTGGAAGTGACTTTCTAACTTATTTATGTCTGGGGGCTACTGCTTCTTGCCGGTCCTGCTCCCAGCAAATATCCATTTCTCAGCAGCAACTGTTTGCTGAGTTTCTTCGCTGAACAGACAACTTTGGTGAAGACTGACATTCCTAGTATTCGCCGGCCCCTGCGGTAACAGTCGTAATGTTCATCATGATCATCGGCGCTCAGCATTTGGTCTCAGCACAAGACTTTGTCCGACACTTAGCTTATTCTACCTAATTCTCGCATAATACCGTACATTCCTTTTCAGTTCTATTGAGCTTGACTTGATGCACAGTGTACCGATCGTCGTCTATGCTCTTGAAGTGGAGACGTTTAGACGACTACTTATAGAATCTGCTGCGTACGTGCTATTGTAAGTTTTGTTGTAAGTTTTGTTCGTAAATACATGAGCCTGATGATGCGCGGAGTTTCTAGTCTCGCGCACTTTTTTTGGGTCCTACGCCGCTGGGTCGCCTCGACGATAATGGCGACGCGGCCGGAACATGCGAAGAGTGCCCTGCCGCATTGGTCCCTGCTTGCGTCAACGAAAGCAAGCTTATAGACGACAGCGACGGCGAGAGAATCGAGGAGTCCGAAGGCGAAATTGGATCAAGCACGGGTGACCGCGGCGCCGGGCGTTGCATTGAGTCGCGTGCTAGAACGAATTGGTGGTGGGTGTCTGGAGATACCGAGGTGAGCGGCTATTGACCGGTTGTGGATTCCCTTATTTCTGGCAGTCTAATGCTTCTCCTGTCTGTGTCGACTCGGACTAATCTGCCAGGTGGCTACACGGAACCGTGTACTGCAGGCCGGCCCTCCTCCGAAACCCACTCCCCCGCTGCCTTGACTAAACTCGGCGTGTGTCGTCCTCTAAGGCTTGCGCGGTAAGATAACCCTAACCGCACAGTTAGAGTTCGATCTTCGTCACGCCGGGTCCCCCACCAGCAGTCATACTACAGCGGCCTACTTTAATTAGCTCGCAACGACCCCGGAAAATACCGGAAAAAACATGCAGTTCAAGGTACGGGGGACGTGATCTAGACATTCCAATTATTCAACCTGTACTGGCTAAATCACCTCGCCTCACAGCATCTCGTAGGGCTCGCTCATTTGGTAGCCCAGGCTAAACACTTGGCACTCAACTCATCCGCCACTTCGGCTGTGAGGGTAAGGTGTATGCATCATGCACTTTGTGGTGCGCAAACGAGGGTGAGGCGGCAAGCTGACAGGCGAGCATTCGTTAGCGATTGCAAATGAATGGACGAGACTAGAAAATATTCAGCTGTTTGTGACCGTAGATAAACTTACAAAACTACTGCATCTGGCCATGCTCAAGCGGCGTGGGCCGCACATATACGAACCTCTGCACGTCTGGCTTGCACAAACTGGCCGCAGCACTCGAACACGAACCAATTGCGCCGTCGAGACTCGCGGCACACGGCGACGTCAATATGTGCTGGCCAAACGCGTCGCTGTTGTTGTGCAGAACGCGGATGAGGCCCTCGCTCTCAGGCTCAGGACTGAGATCGGCCTTACTACACACAGTGACTGCCCCATGTAGCATGTTGCGCAATCGCGGAATAATAGTTTTATTCCGAAAATCGTTGAATGCTATCGTGACAACTTCAGGGGGTACAACTCCTGGGCTAGAGACGGCGTCAAGCCATAACTCGTCGAGCAGCTCTGGGCTGAGCGTGCGCGCGAATATAACTGGTGGGTCCCATGTATACTCAAGCTTCAGCCCATAGTCCTTTACAGCATCCACAAGGGTGGCAAACTCAACGCGCATCTGCTCGCGCAAGCAGTTCCTCAGCAGCTCAAGGCTCAGCACGTCGTTCCCCACCTGCAAGTAGATCGAGCCGCGCTGCAGCTCATCTGCAGGAATATCGCGTGCCGCCGGCAGTTTTTTGGACTTCGCGAAGTGGAATATAAAGTGCTGTTTTAGCTCAAGCTCCGTCTCGGGCGAAATCTTGTCCGGCGCGGGCGGTACCCAAGCGTCATCCAGGGCCTTGCCAACGAGAGGCCTATTTCGATCGAGTCTGATAATATCGTACATCACCGTTTTGAGCTCGAAGTCTGGTTGTATGAGCGCACTCAGTACGGCCGTATGCGGCCTGGTTCCAGACAACCTGTGCATTACATGCCGCCTGTTTTCGTACGCGTAGACACCGCTCAGCCACACGGGGAACACGACGGGCACGACCAGCGTGTGCCAAGCCGCTTCGAGGTTGCTGATCTTATCCCCACGAACATACTTTCTAGCGAACGACGAGGTCTTTTTGTTACGCACGAGGAACGGAACCAAATTACGCGGCACGGTCGTGCTGGCACCAACAATTGGCGAAGGCGTTACGTCGGCATGGTTTAGCCAAAACTTGCGAACATCGGCCGTCTCAGGAACAGTAACGGGCGGTAAGGGAGCGCGTCTCATGCTTGCGGTAGCGGAGTAAGCTAACTATATGACTCGCGGACCACACAATCACGCATTGCCCCTGGGTTGTGGGGCAGCGCAGCCCAGCAGCTGCTCACCAGGGTTGGGACGTTTAGTCGCCACAAGGGCGTTACATAATTTTTTTGGCGAGCCTGCGGGCCTTCCAAGCAGCTAAAATCAGCAGGCTTGGTACTTACTCAATACAAGCCCGCAACGAACGTGTTACACAGCCACAAAATATGAGCATTGAGGAACAAAACCAAGGCCCGAGCCCCGAGGACGTCGAGGAGGAATTTATTCGTGCCGCGGACGTGGGCGAGGTCGTTCCGGACGACGAGGGCGCGCCGCCGCAGGACGACGATGATGAAGACTACGAGCAGTACGACGACGGTCAGGATGACGACGAGCACTACAATGGCGAGGAAGGAGATACGATAGAGGTTGATCTGTCCAATAACTCGACGACCTATTTCGATATGCACGGCGACTCTGTATACCTCATTGCAAGCCACCCGAAGCTGCCGTTGGTCGTGAGCGGCGGTGGCGACGACACTGCGTACCTCTGGACGACCCATACGTCGCCACCTAAGCTCGCAGCGAAGCTAGAGGGCCATACTGAGTCAGTTGTGGCTGGCGGGTTCACGGCCGACGGGCAGTTCCTCGTAACTGGCGATATGAGCGGCCAGCTGCGTGGCTACAAGGCGAAAGCCGGCGGCGAGAAATGGGAGTTTATGGGCAGTGCGCAGGAGGTTGAAGAAATTGTGTTTATCACGATTCATCCGTCGCTGCCAATGATTGCTGTGGGCGCCTCGGACGGGTCCGTGTGGATCTACGAGTTTGATGCCCTGGCAAGTGAGACCGGCGTGTCAAACTCGGCCGTCCTCACGTCGCATAGCATGCCCGTCACCAATGCCGTATTTGTTCCTAACTCCGAGACGAGGCCTAAGCTGTTGACGATTTCTGAGGATGCATCCATTGTGCTCTGGGACGTCTATGCGAATCAGCCCGTTTACACGCTGGGCCCTACCCAGCTGCGTGGGGAGCACCCCTGGGTAAGCATTACGCTGTCGCCCACGGGCAAGACGTTCGCGGCTGGATCCATGGATGGAACGATGGTCATTGTGAAGGTTGAGGATGGCTCGCTTTTGCAGCTTATTGATACCGCTTCCGTGCGTACGAACACGGCAGTCGCCACTGGGCCCGATGACGAGCCCGAAAAGGAACTTGAGGAAGACGCGAAGAGTTTGGAGGGGCTGGCGTGGTCCGACAAGACGAATCTTGTGGCCACGGGCAATGTTGAGGGCATTGTGACGCTGTGGGATATCACTACATGGCGGCCGCGCTCCATCTTCCAGCTCAAGGACTCTGTCACGAAGCTGGAGTTTGTGAAGGGCACGCGTTTCCTTATGGTTAGCGGTATGGATGGCTCGCTGGCCCAGTACGACGTGATCAGTAGCGACAAGGTCTGGGAGTGCCAGGGACACAGCAAGGGCGTTCTCGGCTTCGCGGTTCAGAAAAACGGTGACCGTGTCATCTCAGCTGGCGACGAAGGTGTAAGCCTCGTATTCGACAAGCCAGTAGCATGAAGCTTCTCGTACTGATGGCTGCCGGGCGAGGAGTTTGACTCACCTTATAGATCTGTTTTACTAGCACAGTATTTAGTTATGCAGCTTTTGTGCCAGGAGCTCGTCGAGACGCGCATTCAGACGCTCTTCGAGCAGCTCGTTGATGCGCGCGTTTAGTCTGTTCTCAAGCATCTCCTCGACTTGCGCATTCACCTGTTTCTCCACAAGCTTCCCCGTGAGATCTACTTCCACGTTCACGAGGTCCCCCTCGTGCTTCTGGCTCAGAATTACCTTGTCCTGAGTATAGGCAATCAGCATAACCGAGAACGTGCTCACAATGTCGTCAACGGCCGTGATGGTGAGGGACGTGCCATCAAGGGCAAT
Source organism: Entelexis sorbosivorans (assembly GCA_030555795.1). NCBI lineage: Eukaryota > Fungi > Ascomycota > Dipodascomycetes > Dipodascales > Trichomonascaceae > Entelexis > Entelexis sorbosivorans. The sequence goes on along the minus strand of JANIVK010000007.1, from coordinate 58,762 downwards.
GAACCCCTTTTCTACGATATACTGTAGCACGGAAGGGTCTCGCGGCTGGAACGTGAGCCTCAGCGAATTGGCGTCGGGCTTGCGCTCCACAATCTCGGCCACAGTGTCGACGTGGCCCTGCACGAAGTGGCCGCCGAAGCGCGTGTGCCCTGCAACGGCGCGCTCAAGATTCACTTTTGACCCGACAGTTAACTGGCCGAGATTCGTGCGATCAAGCGTTTCTGGCGCCACGCCCACCTTGAACGTAGCGCTGTCAAACTCGGTCACGGTTAGGCATACGCCACTTGTGCTGATGCTGTCACCCAAATGGCAGTCTTCCAGGATTTCACGAGCGCCCCCAATGGTGAGGGAATACCCACCGCCGCCAGACTCCGAAGAATCGACCTTCTGCACGTCTATAACTGTGCCCACGGCCTCGACAATGCCAGTAAACATGGTTGTGCTTTGCCAGCAGCCTGAGGTGAGCGCACGGATTACATACTGCCCCGGGGTAGGTGCATTATATATACTTAAGAAGCGGATTAGAATAGAAGGCCCGCTTCGCCGGTGGCAGCGGACGAGAGTCGTGATTCTTTGTTGGGCATGTATGCTCAATGTATTTGCACGCAGCATGAGTATATGCTCCGCAGGGATTAGTATTTAAGATTGCTTTGAAGTTAGTTCAGAGACGGTTCAGAGATGGCAACGCGTGCTTCACACTTAAGGGGGACGACGCATTAAGTGAGCCAGAATAATAGAAGAATTCGTTTTGCGCTAGTAGCCAATATGGCCATGCTTAGATCCGGATCTGCGGTCCGCGTGTTTGGCGTACGTGCTGTGTGCTTTCAGAGCTGCACACTGCCCATCTTCCTCAGGCTGACAAAAAGAGCCGCCGATCGTGTGACTCTCCAGTTACCGCCCGCTAAATACGAAAAACTATGGGTTTCCCGCCGTTGAAGAACGACCTCATTCTGAGAGCCGCGTGGGGACAGCGCGTCGAGCGGCCGCCCGTATGGATAATGCGCCAGGCGGGTCGCTACCTGCCCGAGTACAAGGAGTTTAAGGGTGACAGCGACTTCTTCGATCTGTGTCGCACGCCTGAGAAGGCGGCCACGATCACAATCCAGCCCATCGACCACTACCCGGGACTCATTGATGCGGCGATTATCTTCAGCGATATCCTCGTTGTACCGCAAGCACTGGGCATGACGGTAGAGATGAAAGAGGGCGTGGGCCCGTCGTTCCCTGCGCCGCTGCGCGACCCGAAAACTGACATTCCGCGCCTGAACTTCGAGCCGGACGTCACGAAGGAGCTCGGCTGGGCGTTTGAGGCCATTTCGCTGACGCGCCACCGCCTTGAAGGCCGCGTCCCGCTGTTGGGCTTCGTGGGTGCGCCGTGGACATTGCTCGTGTATATGGTAGAGGGCGGCGGCACGAAGATGTTCCGCTTTGTGAAGGAGTGGCTATACACATGGCCCGAGGAGAGCCATCGCGTGCTGCAGCTACTCACGCGCACCTGCATCGAGTTCCTCGCGCAGCAGGTGAAGGCTGGCGCGCAAATGGTCCAAGTGTTCGAGTCGTGGGCCGGCGAGCTGGGCCCGGACGAGTTCAACGAGTTCTCGCTGCCTTACATTACTGAAATTGCTGAAAAGTTGCCCCTGCGCCTGAAGGAGCTCGGCCTGGAGCCAGTGCCTATGACTATCTTTGCGAAAGGCGCCTGGTACGCGCTGGACGACTTGAAGCAGACGAAGTACCAGGTGATCTCTCTGGACTGGACGCATGACCCGGCCGCTGCGCGCACGCAGACGGGGTCTAAGGTCCTGCAGGGCAACATTGACCCGGGCGTCATTTACGGTTCCGACAAAGCGATTACGGCGAAGGTCGAGCGGATGATTGACCGTTTTGGCGGCGGCAAGCAGGGCTACATTGTGAACTTTGGCCACGGCACGCATCCATTCATGAACCCGGACAAGATTGGCTGGTTCCTAAGGGAGGTCCACCGCGTGGGGTCACAATAGTTTGAAGATCACATTAAAAACTTCACATTAACATAAAATACAAGAAGGTCCCACGGTATTAGGGGGTAATCGGTAGTGGGGACATGTGAGACAATGTGTGTGGGCCGAGAAACGCTGCAAGTAAACACAGGATGTAGAGCGCGGTGTAGCGCATCCTCTAGTGGCTCTGGGCATGAGATGTTGGCTGTAAGCCGTGTTCAAAAAAAATAGAAGGAAAGAAGAAATAAACAGGCGTTTCAGTACGTGACGTCGAGGTGACTTCGTGACAGCCGCACCTGAGCCTCGAACTCAGCCAACGCGCGGCGCTCATTACGCCCAAACAAAAAGCCAAGCAGTCCGTCAATGAGTCCCGTGGCGGTGACCACTATCGAGCCGATAATGAAGACGAAGCCAACGTACGCTCGGTCAGACGCAGCGCCCCACCATACAGAAACGAGAAGGCCAATGTTCACAAGAACGGAGCCCCAGAAGTGAGTATTCCGCCAAAACATTTGCCTCGAGGAGGTCGGCAAATAGTCCCGTATGATGTCCAGCAGTTCGTCGTGCAAGTCCGCCAACTCCTCTAGCTGGCTGTGCTGCGACACTGAGTCCGCCTTTGTTGCGGTGCCAATGTCGAATGTGGCCTCAAATCCAAAGTGGTCACTCAAGCTCCCGACACCAGGCTCCGGCTCATTAAAACATACGCGCGCATCGATTACCGACGCTGTGCTCGCGTCAAAGAAGACGTAGTCAAGGCGCTTTGCGCGCTCAGGCCCGTAGTGCGCCCGCCAAGTATTGAGCCTGCTGTCGCTGGTGACGCCCGCAAGCTGTATCTGCTCTTCTGGCGACAGCTTTGCAATGTCCGAGGCCAGCGTGATCCCCTTGGCGTCGTGCAGTGCTAGCCACGCGTCGCTCAGGTTGCCCTTCTTCTGCAGCAGCTGCAATCCCACGCTCTGCGGCCGCGCGTTCAGGTCTCCCGTCACGAAAACAGCATGCCCGCTCTGGTTGGCACGCCAAACTATATTGCTCATATCCCAAGCCTGCGATGCGCGGTGACATACGTACGCGGCGTCGCCCGTCTGGGCGTACGGTGCGTGCAGGTGGGCATTAATGATCTCTATCTTGCGCCCGCTGGGATGCAGAATCACGCACGACCCGGCCGCCTTGCCGACATACCAGTCGCCCCGCCAGAACGCGGAAGGTCGGCCATTGAGAGGAAACCGGTAGATCCACGAGCTCTCAATGGGCCAACGGCTGAAGATCGCCAGTCCGGGACCGGCAAGTATGCCTGAGTACCAGCGCTTGGCAAAGGGCAGGTTGCGCACAACATTCTCGCGAATGAGCTCGTAGTCCTCCTCGACCCAGACCTCCTGTAGGGCAATGATGTCGAGGTCGGGCAGCTCGGAAAGCCGTCTGGCAATTGCCGCGATGCGCTCTTTGCGGAGCTTCGAAACATACTTGAGACCCCAGCAGTTCAGCGTCAGGATTCGCACCGGCGTTGTGCCGCCCGCGTTAGTCTCGGGCATGGAGCACTCTTGAACGCCGGGCAAATTCGAATGTTGACTGCCGTACGGTCGGACTCTTGTTTTGAGTTATTTGTGTGCTAATAATGTATGTAGCACGCCCAATACGGTTAGGGGTCAACGGTTACACGTGATGTATATGCAGACAGGAACACACTACTTTCGGGGCATCCTCGCCGCGCGAAGGCGTTAACTTTGTTGACCTGAATTAGTTTGCCTAATCCTAGTAGGTGGAACATGGTTGGCTACGGAGAACCAAAGCAGGTAGTGCGTTATATCAATAGTATTAATGTGAGAAGGTTGTCAGAGCACAGCTGTTAAACATCAGGTTAATATTAACAGCACCAGCAACTCCGCGTTCCGATAGCAGAAGCGATTCAACCATGGAGCCTACTGGAGTTCTTTGTGTGGCGCAAATTACAATGCCTAACTACGTGTGCACATTTGATAATTTAAGCACTCTAAAGAAACGTAAGGCTCACGCGTGAGATGCGCTTTCAGCGGCAAGTTTTTGCCGCACCTGTCCGTCCATGATGTCGCGAATAACTTTACAGCCCTCAATTCCAAGGTCAACTGCTGGCGAGAGTAAGTCCAGGTTCAGCCTCTTCTCGAGTATTAACAGCGAGACTTTCGAGGCTTTGCCAACGATGCCCACGGTAATCGACGGAAGCTCTTGTACTTCAATTTGATTTGGGTCCAGAAGTGGCGTCTGATCTGCCACGGCCACAGATACCGCCGAGACATATTCGTACATTGGCACTCCAGCATCGATCAACGCCAGACACATGCCGTTGATGCAACTCGCCAGCAAGTTGCCATCCTGAGCTAGAACATGGAAGTTGATCACGATTTCTGTGCGTGGAGCAAAGCTAGTAAGTACAACGGACTCGAATGTCTCTCTGATATTGATGCTGAGCTCCTTCAGCTGCCGCTCGTTGGACTTGTGCTTCCGCCGCTCCGTAGACGAGAATGGTGCAACAACAAGATTCACGCTGAGCGTTGCCTTTTCTGAGTTCTGCTTAGACCGGCTACGCGGTTCCTGCGGCCCGTTCACAGTGCATACAACCTTGGACGTGCCCATCTCGACGACAGCGCTTCCGTCCGCAGACTTTGCGTGCGTGCCGATTTCCGAGGCAAAATATCTCAACTCATTAAACCGTCGGCCATCAACACGCAACCCCTCCGGCGAGTAAAGCTCGAAGCGAGACATCTGATGACGAACTGTCCTTTTTTTTTTCTGGCGGCTCACAAACAAAGAGCGTATTTTAGCGCCTGCGCACTCGCAATCACTGCTACCCGATACTGTCACCACCGAGCGATGAGCCAGCGGCGGCAAGAGCCAAGCGCCGCAAAGACGCCGTCAAGCAGCCATGGAAGGTACAAATATTGCCGCGTATCTTCTTTGGCTCTCGTGAAAATGGCTAGGAGTGCTGCTACTGGCGGCTCGCAGGAGGTTATGGGGATGCTGCTGGGTGATGTTGAAGGTGATGCCTTTCACGTCAAGGATGCGTTCGAATTACCAGTGGAGGCCACGGAAACGAGAGTTAACGCCATGGGGGAGGCTTACGAGTATATTGTGCAGTATTTGGACAGCATTCATCTGGCTGGAATCAAGCATCAAGTTGTTGGATGGTTTCATTCGCATCCGGGCTACGGATGCTTTCTGTCGCGAATTGACATTGGCACTCAAAGCCAAAACCAGCAGTTTCAAGACCCATTTGTAGCCATTGTTGTGGATCCCTTGAAAACGACCGAGAAAAATAAGGTAGAGATTGGCGCCTTCCGCACGACGTCGTCGACCGACTACTACGAGCTTGAAGTTTCGTACTTTTCAAACCCGTTGGACAGCAGTTTAATATCTGTTCTTGACTCTGAATCATGGCCGAGGACTTTGGCGCAGTCGCTCGTGTGAACTGACTTCGCCTTTGCCGACATAATAATGCATCGTCACTCTCGGGCACTAGATAGGGTAGAGCAAGACAGAACCAGAACCGCACGGAGACCCTGGATGCGCAGAGAACCCTTTCATTAGTTGTTCAGTCTGTTAACTTGAGGTCTACACCGGAATGCTGCCTGCTTAAGTGCTAGCACACAGGGGCGTCTAAGTGCGACAAAGTCAGTCTCCATTAGCGTCGACTCAAATGCGCTCGCATCATCCTGGACCGCGCGGACACGGCAGTGGGCGCCAGCGCGTGCGAATCTATTATTAGCCTGGCCAGTGACCGTAACGGTATAGGGCCTGCTGCCGCCGCATCACGCCATCCAACAAGTCATAGTTATCCGTGCGCCTTATGCAATAATTACTCCACCCTCCTCTGAGCAGGCCTCGGTTCCCTGCGTTCACTCGCCGAGATAAACCCTGCTCCTGCGTAGCGAGATTTACGTCCAGTTCCGGGCATGCGGCTCCGACCTGCGACTACCCTACGTGCTGAATTTAGTCATTGAGTCAGGCCGTGGAGCCTGTACCCCAGCCGCAGCGGATCAGATATCTCCCAGCAAACCTTTCGGCGCCGCAATTCCCGGGGTTGGGAGACGGAGGAGGAAAGACGGCCGTGATGAAAATGACTGTCTGCGTCGCCTGAAAAAAAACGAGAAAGCGAGTGGACGCTATGCAGTGGGCTCTGCGCCTGTCGTTAATGTGATGCACGGTCTTGCAGCCGAAACCGTCGAGGGGCTCGAACGCCCGTTGAGGAGCCTGCCCTGCCCCACATCGTGGCTGTAACGAGCTTATGCAACTATACCGCTCTTAGTCGATACTGTATACACATGCTTAGGGTTGAGGCAAGGTTCTGGGCAGACACTGTGATCCTGAGCTGACGTCATGTAACGGCTGTTTAATCGATTGGCACTGCCTTTACGAGCGCGTGGGCATGAGCTACCCTTTTGAAATTTTCTTGACACTGCCGGGTGTCTTCTGACGCGCAAGATTCATCTTTCGGAGCCCCGCAAAGGTAGGATTGCTTGATGAAAGAAGACGCCTTGCTTTCACGCCTTAGTCTAAGCATTGCATACTGGCGCACGGCAGGGCGAGGGTATTACTGGGCTGCAAGGTCTGCAGGGCGTCTAAGACCCCGAGGCAGAAGCCTAGTACCGCGGCACCTCAACATACATACAATGAAGCCAGCAGCAAGATCACGAGATCTATTTTAGGGCGTTCTAACGTCAAGAGCACCAGCGCACGCTAAGTGCGAGGGCGAAAGATAGCTCACATTTGCGGCGGAGCGGTAGCGCAGATTCTTCTGCAAAGACACTCCAGCTTGGCGAAGTTCATGCTCGCATGAAGTATGTGCACGACAGCAGCGATCTTCACTGTTGGCTGTACAAGCGGCGGGACATGTGACATGGTGCCCGTGGTGCCCTGCATTCGCCGAAGAGCTGAGGGCTAGGGCGCGCTGACTAACCCACATGCGCCACAGCTGGAGGCTAATGTATGCGTTTGCCGTATACGCGCAACCATCTTGCAGCGACATGAGCCGCATAGATGGCACACGCCTATGCTGCTGCTTCAGTAGGGGATACTTACGCGACGCGTGACTTACCATGATTCGCTCTGCGACGGCGGCGTATGTCGATGCAGATTAATCGACACCTTCGGTTGCAGTCCAGTCAATCCACTGGTGCACGGTCTCAAGCGGGGCCAAAATACGCGCGCTCATATTTAGGTCCATGCGTGGAACAACGTTCCATGAATATTTCGACTCCTCGCCACGGCGCCCAGGCAATGGATTGCAGCAAACTCCAGCCAAGGCCAGAACGGTGACGCACATAAACGCTACCCTGTATTATTTACGCGCTCGAGACAAAGCCCCTGCCCCACTTGGGGCTAGGAGCCCCACCACGGTGCATTCGAGTAATCAATTCTTCATTGTACCTTACCTTGGGCACGCATGGCCCAGGCAAATATGCTACTGTCGAAGCTTCTAATTCCTCCACACGCTCTACTCCATTAATACGCGCCGTTACCGCAAGCCTAGCCGTTGAGTGTTTTATACGCTCTTGACTCGTCGTACTTCGCACCAAACTTCTACCGCAATGGTAGTCGTCGACGGCATCAAGTACGCTTGCGAACAATGTATTCGCGGTCATCGGGTATCTGGGTGCAATCATGTAGATAAACCGTTGACCATGATAAAAAAGAAAGGTCGGCCGGCAACGCACTGCAGCCATTGTCGCAAGGCCAAGCCGGGCAAGCCAGTCCGCGGAGCTTCTTCACCCTGCTTGTGTGGTTACACGCGACACGAGAGGACTGTCATAACCCCAAAGGACCTTAGAGCACTTCAAATGGAGCATGGCATCAGAGTCGAACTCACAGACGGCTCGCTTTTGCCGCCCCTGGACGCGGAATCCAGCACCGATTATAGTGCCGCGTCCTCGACAGCGACGCCAGCAACCATGACAGACTCACCGCCCGTACGCTCCCCCAGGGCGCCACCAGAAAAACATATCGTCTCTTCACCTAGACCACCCTCGTCCTTGGCGTCGTCGAGCTCGGCCGCGCGCGAAGACTTCAATCCGTACGATCCCATTGACTCGTCTTCCTCGTATTCGAGAGAAAACTCTGTAGATGCGGCCGCCGTGGCTTCCATGAATGTTTTGGCCTCAGAATCTGCCGGACGATACGGGCGTACAGATGCATATTTAGGCGTGCCAGCATTCCAGTACGAGGCAGGCTTTCTTGGGCAGCCGTACAGCGCCGCACTGTATAGCAGCTCGGCCGGGAACAATACAGCTGCTGCGGAGGCAAATGCTGGCGGCGAGTCCACGGCGGCTGTGGCAAGCGTAGGACACGCAGCTAACGCGCCGCCATTCATGGGTATGATCACGGATGAAGTCAAGGAGCATGCAAACTTTGGCAGGGCGCCACAGCTACTGCTGTCGGCAATGCCTCATCACAGTTTGTTATCCACGACGTCTCAAGACCTCGAGGCCAGCATGAGTGCGCTGGCCCCGCTAACTTCCGGTCCCGCCCCTGGTGCTGGTCCGGGTCCCGTGGCGGACATTGACCGTGAGGAGCTTGTCGGAAGCATTTTACGCTCCTCCTCCGCACAGCCGAGCCCTGAGGTCAGCACGGGAAAGGCTGAGCTGAAAGAAGCGGGCGGTTCAGGCAAGGACGAGAACGACGATGGGTATTCGTCGGTGCAAGCGATGCCTGAACTCAGTAGTTTATACTGATGAACTCTCTGCTCGCATTTTATGGCCCTAGCGCACCCCTGCATAGCCCTTCCACGAGTTGGCGCTGGTGCTTGGAGATCATTGACCTGCGTCATGTTGTCTCTGGGCATCCATTCTTCGCATTTACCAGCTTCTTGGTGACGTGCCTTCGGTTTCACATTACGTAGCATGGGACATTACGAGCTGTGGGCCGCAAAACTGGGCACTTTGCGGCATTCCTTAGTTGCGCGCGTCGCCCGCTGCACTGTTTTTGTTAGCCCTTTCATTATTTATTTGCATTATAGACGGCAATGCTCGGCAGCGCCCTCCAACAGAATACTTGAAAAACTCTGGTATCAAACAAGCCTGCGCAAAATTTTAGTTTGTTTCCACAAGTTGGACAAGTTGGACAAGTTGGCCTTTTTTTTTTAGATACAGCTCGGTTGTGGCGCCTCTCCTCTGCATGAGCGTCCGCTCCCTATCGCGGATAACATAATCAAGCTGAAGCGGTGAAAAAAATACTAGTGGAAGGTTCCTGGTGAGTTGTTCGTGACACAACAATGTCTGACGAGTTGGCGAAGAACCTGCAAGACAAGGCCACTGTGAGTGGTGAGGAGAAGCCGAAGAAGAAATTCAACTTCAACTTCAATAATCAGGCCGCTTTCAAGCCGTCGTTCACTCCGGGCGCGAGCAGTTCGTTTGCGTACCAAGATTTTTCGAATTACGCACAGCCGACGCAGCCACCAGCGGAGCCGGCGGCACCACAGCCGCAGACCGTGACGCTGGACCAGTTCCAAAAGAAAAGCGGCGATGCGAGCCTGAACACGCGTGGTGGCGGCGCGAAAACAAAGAAGGTGCTCTCGCTGGGTAAGAAACCCGAGCCGGCTGCACCGGCGGCGCCGGCGGCGCCTGCGCCTGCACCAGAGCCCCAAGAGCCAGCACAGCAGTCGACTCAACAACCGGCTGCTGTGACACCAGAGCCCAAGGCTGAAGCCCAAACGCAGGTGCAGCCCGATTCGAAGCCGGAGAGCCAAGCACCCGTGGCCAAGGCATCTTCCGAGAAACCCGAATCGAAGTCTGATTCCAAGGCCTCGAAGGCCAAGACTCCTGATGTGGTAGATGCTGATGCTGTGGTGAAGGAGCAGGCTCAGATGGACCAGGAGGTTGTGCAGGATATGTTTGGAGACGAGGGCCTCAAGGAACATCTGTCAATCATTTTCATGGGTCATGTAGACGCTGGAAAGTCGACTATGGGAGGCAATCTGCTGTACCTCACTGGCAGCGTTGACAAACGTACCATTGATAAGTATGAGCGTGAGGCCATGGAGGCCGGTCGCCAGGGGTGGTACCTGTCGTGGGTCATGGACACGAACAAGGAGGAGCGTAACGAGGGTAAGACGATTGAGGTCGGCCGTGCGGTGTTCGAGACGGAGAAGCGTCGGTACACTATTCTTGACGCGCCTGGCCACAAGATGTACGTGCCGTCGATGATTGGCGGCGCTTCTCAGGCTGATGCGGGCATTCTTGTCATCAGTGCGCGTTCCGGTGAGTACGAGACGGGCTTCGAGAAGGGCGGCCAGACGCGCGAGCACGCCATTCTGGCCAAGACGCAAGGCGTTGATCGTCTTGTGGTGGTTGTCAACAAAATGGATGACCCCACTGTGAACTGGTCGAAGGACCGCTATGACGAGTGTACGAGCAAGCTTGGCCAGTTCCTGAAGGCCACTGGGTACTCGCAAGTGACGTTCATGCCCGTGAGCGGGTATACTGGCGCCGGCCTCAAGGACCGCGTGCCCAAGGACGTTGCACCCTGGTACGAGGGTCCGAGTCTGCTTGAGTGGCTCGACAACTTGCCCGTTGAGAACCGCAAGCTCGCGGCACCGTTTATGCTGCCCGTGTCCTCTAAGGCGAAGGATCTGGGTACTGTGGTCGAGGGCAAGATCGAGGCTGGCACGCTGCGCAAGGGAACGTCCCTGATCATGATGCCTGGAAAGACGCCCGTAGAGGTCTCCGCGATCTACAACGAGTCTGAAGCAGAGATCAATGGTGCTATTGTTGGTGAGCAAGTCAAGATCAAACTGAAGGGCATCGATGAGGAGTCGATTCAGATCGGAAATGTGCTCACATCGGCCAAGAACCCGATCAGTGCCGTCACGCGCTTCGAGGCTCAAGTCGCGCTCGTCGACATTAAGTCTATTCTTACATCCGGATTCTCTTGTGTCATGCACGTCCACACGGCGGTAGAGGAGGTCACCTTCACACAGCTGTTGCACAAGCTCGAAAAGGGCACAAACCGCAAGTCTAAGAAGGCGCCGGCTTATGCTAAGAAGGGCATGAAGATCATTGCCGTGCTCGAGGCCGCAGCTCCGGTATGCGTGGAAGAGTTTGCCATCACGCCGCAACTGGGCCGCTTCACTCTGCGCGACCAGGGCCAGACTATTGCCATTGGCAAGGTTACGAAGATCCTTGACACAAGCAAGTAATGTATACTAACGTCGGCTGCTAATGTTGTTTAAGCGTATCTAATCTTTTTTTTTTCCTTTTAGAACCGAATCTCCATTTCGACACCGGCACGCTTATAATTACATTTCTCGTAAAATCCAACGTTCTTCTCGTCGCAGTCTAGAATCACCTTGTAGCATCCAACTGCCTTGCCAATCGCAGACAAGCACTGGATAAGATGCTTCCCAAGCTTGAGGCCTTGCTGGTCCTTTGCGACGGCAATATCCTCAATGTGGCCCACGAGTCCACAGGAATGAATGAGCTTGCGCTCAGCAATGAGAGTACCACAGGCCACAACCCTTTGCTGCGGATCAGTGATGACTACTGGGAAATATGTGCCGTGCTGAGCACTCCAGTGCTCAACGAGCGCCCGAAACTCGTCCTGCGAGATGGTGCCTACAGTGGTCAGCACTGCTAATACGTCCAGCACTCCATTTTCATAGTCCTCTTTAGCCAAGGGCCTCAGGTTGTAGCCCTCTTTAAGACCGGACACGGAATCTGCTGGAATGATATTCGCGTCAAATACTGACATTCAAGACGGCCTCCTGTGCGGTTGTGTGTTTATTTATGTGTTTGTTGTTGTGGAAGCTGTTACGTAGTTGTCGATTTGTGTCAGCAGCCGTCAGACGCGCGTGAACAATGAGTGATAATTAATTGCAGGCAACAAAGCTAAATAAATTAGGAACACAGGTGAGAAACAGAGCGGCATAGTTCAAAATTCTAAGGAATCGAACCTACAGAAAAAATAGAAAACTGATTATCGCTTCTTGGTCATACCCAAGCTCTAATACCATAGGCGCTGCCACCATTATTTGGCCCTTAGACCTTCAACTGAGAGCGTACCATGAGTCTTACCTTCCTTAGATTGACAGAAGTCGCACAGAACACCGACCTAGCGTACCATGAGTCTTACCTTCCTTAGATTGACAGAAGCCGCACAGACCACCGACCTAGGTCTTTATTGAGCAGCTCCTGCTTATACTCAGCGAACCATAACAGGGATTGGCTCTGGACCCCTTGGTCGCATACGCAGCTCTTACTTCTTCCTTCGCATTCAGCCGTTCTTGCTTTCATACAGCTTCAATGCATTCAGCGCTGTCTCTAGTTCACCAATCGCTGTTTTGATATCATCGTAATTGAGCGCGGAAATGGCATACTTCGCGTGCTTTTGCGCGCTGGCCGTAGTTTTTGTCAGCTCTACGATCTCAGCCGGGTTAAGCCGTTGTTTCCCAGGCACGGGAGCAGCCTGAGAAATGGGCTTCACCGGCGGCTCCGTAGACTCTTTAACCGGGAGACTCTCGCGAGAGCTTGCCTGCTTCTGCTTGGGAGGCAAGACAGGCGGAGATACATTACCCTCAGGTTGATCATTTGGCGCCCCGGGGAGCGTGAGATCATTATCTAGATCTTCCCTGGGCGGGCCAGGAAGCTCCAAATCATTCGAAGGGTCGTCGTGCGGCGCGACTGGCAAATTCAATTCGTTACCTTTAACGTCCTCCGTATCCTCTGTGTTCCGCTCCATAGGCTCTGTAGTTTCGGTAAACTCTGAAGCCTCTGTGGACACTCCTGTTTCAGCATCGTCATTCGTGGCGCCTTGCTGCGACTCACGCTTCGTACTCTTGTCGTCCGCGAAATTATCACTTTCGCCGAGCGCTGCTTGAGTTTCGTGAGCGGCTTCCTCATCCCCCTCCTCCGCCTCAGCGACCGGTTCTGCCAACTTCGCCTCCTCAGCCTCGAGCCTGAACTGTTCGTTCGGATCCTCACCTCTTTTAACAGCACCTAGAATCCTCGCTGCTTGGTACTTCGCATACTTGATTTTCTCAGCTGTTTCCGGTGATAGTGGGCCCCACGTCTGCTCGAGGGCTAGGAATGTAGAGGCGGCGATAAACCCTACGCCTGTGGCCTTTGTGACGCTTAGTTGGTCCACCGCCGCTTGAACCTTTGTGAACACATTGGTTGCGAAGTTCTGCACGTATGCTAGCGAAGCAGTGTCCGAGTCAATGATACTTTTCGCGTCTGCGTTTTGAAGGCCAGGAGTAGACCTCATGTCCTCTAGCTCGGTGAGCAGGTTTGTGGCGAAGTCCGATACTTCAGCGTCGGTTGTGTGCAGCTTCCCATCCAGCACCTGCTGCGCAGCGCGGTAAAAGCAGAGGTATGCCATAATGGGTTCTGCATTGCGGAGCTCAGTTCCACGAGCTATAAGCGGCTGCACAAACGACACTGCAGCTGGTGCTTTGAGCATTGTGGAGGAAGCCATCGTAGCGCGGTGGCTAGGCAGTGATTACGTTTTGCGGCCCGCACTCCCAGGCACGATACGGCTATCGCGGTTAATAGGTTAATTAATTTTAGGAGCGCGCGCGCGGTGTGCAGTCGCCACACCGCCGTACGCGTACCATTAGAAAAAAGAAAACATAGCCGGCCCTGTGAGCACGCAGCTTTGGCGTCGAGTCGGCCAGATATGGCAGAGGCCTTGCAGGCAAAGTTCCACAAGGCGTGCTGCTTGGCAACGTTCCTAGCCTCTCAGGAACACTTGTGCGAAGCGGCGAAACTCGAACATGCCGGCCTTGAGCTAATCGATCTTGCCCAGTTCAAATATCTTTTACCCGATGAGGTTGCCTTCGAGTATCAGGATACCCCGTTTGATGCCGTGTTTGGTGACGCTCCTACGCAGAAACTGGTGTTTGCGTTTAACGACAAGCGCGCCCGCAAACGCAAACTCGAAGAGCTGCAAAAGACAATCCGCGCTCGAAGCGACAGGTTTAAACAAGTGCTTGATCAATTTTTGATGCGCCGCGGAAGCCTGGATGATCTGAAGTCGTTAGCGAACGTGTGCCTCCCAGATCAGGGTGAACTGAAACCGCAGAAGGCTCACGAGGATGTGGTCAAGTTTGGAGACCGAGAAGTCATGTTTGACGAGCTATGTTCAGGCTTAAAAAATCTCTGCGCCGAGGAAACTCTGCCCGCTAGGGAAGGTCGATATGGCCCGATACCTGAACCGCTCGTGAGGCTCATGACATCCAAAGGCTTTGACAAGCTCTACGAGCATCAAAGCCGAGCCCTCTTTCATCTACTGGATAACCCCTATCATCACCTTGTTGTTAGTACGTCTACCGCTTCAGGGAAGTCACTCATTTTCCACAGTGCCGTCCAGTACGCCCTCGAACTGTCTGAGGATGCGACAGCAATGTTCATTTATCCCACGAAGGCTTTGGCTCAAGACCAGCTCCGAGCGTACAAAGAGCAGGGGCACCAGTTCGCCTACGCCTTTGATGGCGATGTAGATTGGGAAGAGCGGGACGTAGTTCGAAGAAACGCTCGCGTATTGTTCGTGAATCCTGATATTCTGCACACTACTCTTTTGCCGAACTGGAAACACTGGGTACGGTTCTTTAGCGGGCTGCGTTACGTCGTGATTGATGAAATGCATTATTATGCGGGCGTGTTCGGCGCAAATGTAGCTATGGTACTGCGAAGGCTTCGGAGACTTTGCCACCAACTCGGAGCTGAGCCGTGCCAATACATTGGCTGCTCGGCTACTGTCGCGGAGCCAGCTGAGTTGATGGCTACTTTGTGTGGCTTCCCAAGGGGCAATATTATGGAATTAACTGGTGAAGACGATGGCTCTCCGTCGGGTGCTAAAAGGTTTGTCTTTTGCACACCAGATTTTCTAACCCCGGAAGACCCAACCAGCGGCCGTTTACATCCGATCAGAGAAGCGGCACCACTCATCATTCGCATGGTTAGGAACAATCTCCGCGTCATTGCGTTTTGTCGATTCCGGCGAGAGTGCGAGCTTCTACTTCGAGCTATCTACGATACAGATCCCGAGCTTAAAGACCTTGTCATGGGTTACAGAGGCGGGTATTCGAAAGAGGATCGGCGGCGTATTGAGAGCATGATGTTCAGTCAAAATCTGAGGGGAATCGTTTCCACGACCGCCCTTGAGGTAGGCATCGATATTGGAAACCTTGATGCTGCCGTCATTGTTGGCTTTCCTCACTCAATATCCAGTTTTAGACAACAAGTTGGTCGCGTAGGAAGGCGCCAGCGCGACTCCCTTGTTGTCTATGTGGCAGATGGTACGGGAATGAACCAAGCATATGCTCACGATCCTCAAAGGGTGATACACAGTCCTATTCCACGCAATCCTATTATGCTTCATGACTCAATCGTGCGCAGTCATATTCAATGCGCTGCCTATGAACTAGCTTTGGAGCCGGGAGACTTCGAGTATTTCCCCCACAGCCCTCAAATGGAAGTGGCCAGTCTCGAGGAGACAGCTGATGGGCTTCTCATTTACCCAGTCAAGCCTGATGTAAACATACGCCAGGCGGACGATGAGAGGAGGGATACCATGGTTGTTGACGCAAAATCGAATAGAGTGATAGAACGGGTTGAGTTTGAGCGCGTGGGGTTCACGCTCTATGAGGGCGCTATCTTTATTCACCAAGGTAAGCCTTACTTGGTTGTCCATCTCGACGCTGATCTGTTGTACGCTAAGGTCCAGCGGACGACGGTAAAATGGATCACGAGACAGCGAGACTACACTGACGTTGATCCCGTCAACAAGAGTCTTGTGAGTGCAGTGGAGGGCTCTCAGTCCACTGTAGTGAATGCGGGAATGATCAAAGTTACGAGTGTCGTTTTCGGATACTTCAAGGTGAACGAGCTCAACCAGATTATTGATAACGTGGAAGTGAGCATACCTCCCAGTGTATCGTTCAAGTATGGCATCTGGATCAATCTACAGCACTATATTCTTAGTGTTCTACAGATGAGGCAGCACCATATTTCCGGCGCGATCCATGCCGCTGAGCATGCAATAATAAACGTGTTGCCCTTGTTCGCATCCATGTCGCCTGGTGATACAGGAACAGAGTGTAAGGCCCCCGAGAAGGAGTTCGCCCGTAGGCAAACGCTTAGACAACGTCCGGCTCGACTAATATTTTACGAGAAGTACGGTGGACGCGATGGTAATGGAATTCTGCGGGCTGCATTTAACCATGTCAATCTGATTATCGACCGTGCTAGTGAAACTATTGACAGATGTCCCTGCGCGGACGGCTGCATGGGATGCGTGTGCATGGGAAATTGTGTTGAACACAACGCGGTGATTTCGAAAAGAGGTGCGCAAGTCATTTTGAGGCTCCTCATTGGCAAGAGTATTGATGATGTTTCTCTGGGGCCAGAGCCTAATCTCCCAAGACAAGAAGTTGTTACTGTCGTACCGGTGGAGGCGCATACTGGGCATGGTCCGCTTCCTACTGGGGCGCTGGAACCGCAACATTTGGATATTTCAGAGGGTGTGCGAAACGAGAAAAATAACCACTCGGAAACTAATCAGCTGTAATCATGACAATTGCTTAACCTGGTTTTGTTTGGGATCCCACCATTTAAGTGCAGTCACCTGTGTGTTCATCCTCCGCATGCCCCGATAGGAAGATCTAAGACACATGGCTCGTTGTGCGCTGCGTAAATAACGAGCGTAACTGAGAAAGAAACACAGTAACCGCCCCAAAAAAAAAGAGATTTTAGCGTTGAAACAAAGAGGGGCAGCAGTACAGAAGTTAAATAAATACGCTGGCAGCGGATGCACTTTTCCTTCTACGTTCTCCAATTGTACGACCAAACTCATATGTCAATGAGGCGTTCGTTTTGATCCTCCTCGATTGGCTGCGAAGAATGTATGTTCAGATTCTCGAACTGTTCGCTGAACGTGCCATTTCGCGGTGTAGTGGGAGCAAAAGGTCTTGATGATTGCTGTTTTGGGAACGAACTTGAGGTCATCATGGGCTCTAGAGGTTCAGGGCGTGGTTGCTTGGGCGCAATATGCAGCGTCTTGTCCAGCTTTCTAGGAAGCAACGCAGGCGAGGAGCTCAGCTGCCGCGTGATGCCCATACGGAACACTTGGTCCGATGGTTTCACGTAGATGCTAGACAGAAAGCCAAGTGAAAGCTCGAGCTGTTCGAGTTCATTATAGTCGAATAATGACTCCTCTCCGGCAATAGGAGGAGCCACATCAGCAATGATGGACTGCGCTTGATTGGGGCTTTTAGAAAGAAGTCGCCAATAAATAAAGGCACGATCACGCAGGTCCGGGTTGGATGCCTTAACAGTGGCAATCTCAAATGCACGTGGCACGATTGTGCGAGCGGCCTGAGGGCTTGCTAAAAAGACCCTGGCGCATGCGGTGAGTAGTAAAAGCCGTACTTCTAGCGACTCGGAATCAAACTGATCCAGCACAGCCTCCAGCCGCTCCACTGCGCGGCCGGCTCTAGTAGGAAATCTCCCTATGAGCCATAAGTATGCACATCGACTTTCACTTTGCACAGGCAAATCAAGTGTCCACAAGTCACGCAGAGCTTCATCAACCAGCCCTAACTCGTTAGGATATCGACGCACAATTTGCGTTAATGACACGACGGCCTTTGGTTCACTTAGAACACTCCTCAGCATGTGCACGCAGTCTGGCGCGGCGACTCTGAGTTTCACGCCAATGCGGCCAATGGCTGCAATGGCGCGCTGTCGCGCCGCGTCATCTGGCTTCAGCTTCACAAATTCGTAGAGCTCTTTGAGGACTAGCTTGTAGTTCACCTCAGTGCTCAGAGTAGCCAATGTATCGATCTTCGTAGTCTTGATATACGAGAGATCGCTCGCCCTGCAGAAAAACGACTGCGGCGCGATGCGGATTTTTTGAAGCATCTCAGAGTCTAAAGTCTGAAGAAGCAAGTATATATTCCGGAGCACAACATACTGAATCTCCGGCGGTCTTGACAGCTGGGACAACAGAGGACCGAAGACCTGCGGAGGAATCGTCTCGGCAAGTTCCGCATTGTAGTGCGCCAGCATGAGCAAGAGGCGGCTCGCACCAAGCACAACTGCGGAGTTTGCGTGGTGTAGTGCGGGTGCAACAACGTCGGCCAACCGTTGCGCCTCCCGAGAGCTCTGAGGCACAAAACTGCCCAGCGCTGCGAGAATGGAAATTTGTGAAAATTCAGGGCAATCGACGAGCATCGAAGCAAGCCGCATCGATGTGGGATAGTCCACAACAAATTGCATATCCTGTGAGTGTTCGGTGATGTCCATAAGCGACTGAACAGCCACTCCTACAACTAAGGGCGAGGTCTCGCTAACCAATGACCGGTTTAGGTACCCCAGAAGATTATTCGCCTCAACTTCCCCTTGGTCAACGGCCCACATTTTGGCAATAGCCATGCATGCAGTTTTGCGCAGATACGGGTCTTGAGAACGCATAGCGTCGGGTATCAGCTCTGCAGTTGTCTGCAAGTATGCCTTTGAGGGAACACTGCTCAGCGTACGCAGTGCCAAAGCGCGCACAATTGCTGGCGACGACTTGTTTGACGCCTCCGCCGACAGTTGCTTCATTGCCTCTGCAGCCTGCTGGGGACGCGCCTTTGCATATGTCTCCAAATACAAACAACACATGCGTTTAACCTCCACATCCGGTGATTTGATGCAGCGTAGGATCTCCGGAAACAAGGTCAGCATCTCATGGTTGTTCACAGTCATGTTTGCTAAGACGCATTTAAGCGCTGCCTTCCGCGCCTTTGGGTTTTTGCCCTCGGGCGCAGATAGATCTTGTTGTAGTTCCGATGCGCGGGCCAGCACGAATCGTTCGTTCGTCATCTACTAGCTTTGAGCTCCTGCTGCACGCGTCGCTTGGCTGCTGGACTTAACGGTTATGTTATGAGACTGGCGGGCTAGGGCCGGCGCGACTCGAAAAAGCCTCTCGATACGGCCAATGAAACCCGGCCGCAGACGTGCCAGCTCGTTCGTGGTTCCGTAATTCCGACCCCTTAACCACACCCGTACCCTTGTGCAGTATGTGCTTCAAGCAGCAACTGACGATCATAATGTGAACCAATCAATTTCCTTGTATATCCTGCTTGTGACGTCGCCCGCATGAGTGCGCTCTCTAGAATTGCGCAGGCGTAGAGCTCTTTTTTGATTGAAAATCACGGGATTTTTCTGGTCATGCCGGCGCGGGTCTCGTGCGTGCTTTACAATGTACATGCTGAGCGAGACCCATAGTCATTAGCGAATGCGGCGTTAGTTCCCACCATATAATGCTTCTGCGGCGATCGTTTACGAGGGCGCATGGCTCCGATTAGGGTTGCGCAACATGGTTAAATACGTATCGGCAGATCCTAGTGGACAGAATTTACTTCTTCTCATGTTTAGGTTCTTCAAACCTCAGAGATCGCATCGTCTTTTTGGACGCGCTGCAGGCGTTGCTGGAATATCGCTGTTTGCTCTCGGCGGTACTGCTTATGCCGCCCAGCGCGCTAAGATCACGCCAGAAGAACTCGAGAAACACAATAAGCCGGATGACTTGTGGGTTTCTGCAAATGGGAAGGTATACGATTTGACGGAGTTCCAGGCCAAGCACCCGGGCGGAAAGGACATCCTTGTTCAATACGCCGGAAAAAACGCGTCTAAGATCTTCAATCACCACCACGCGGCAAGTCTGCCCGACCAGATGCTCCCCGAGGATAAACACATTGGGGTTCTCGATGGTGAAATGGAGGATGCCGGTGATGTTACTGAACAGGAGGGCTATGATCGCGACGAATTGATGGAACAAATCCCCGATTTATCAATGATTTTCAATGCCAGTGATTTCGAGTACGTGGCAAAGCGCATGCTGAGTCCCAGCGCTTGGGCATACTATTCGAGCGGAGCAGACGACATGGTGACTTACCGTGAGAACCACAATGCTTTTGGGCGCATCTATTTCAGGCCTCGCGTTTGCCGCGACGTCAATGCCACTGATGTTTCTTCGGAGATGCTTGGAAGCGAGACAGCGGCACCTTTTTACTGTTCTGCTGCTGCGCAAGCTCGGTTGGGGAACCCGGACGACGGTGAGTTCGGAATCGCACGCGGATGTGGGAAAGCTGGCATTATTCAGATGATCTCGAGCTACGCATCCATGCCTCTTGATGAGATCATGTCTCAGGTGAAAGGCCAAACGCAGTGGTTTCAGCTTTACACTTCTTCCGATGAGAAAGAGACAACTGATCTCATAGACAAGGCGACAAAGCTCGGTGCTAAGGCGATTTTTGTGACCGTAGACACGCCGGAGCTGGGTAATCGTGAAAAGGATAAGAAGCTTCGTGCTGAGCAGGGCATTGGGAAGACCTCGGAAGGCTCTAAGGATTTGGAGAAGAATGTTGTGTACGGAGCCGCTCATCCAGTCACTTGGGACAGTATTGCGAGGTGGCAGAAGCGAACGGATGTACCTTTAGTTTTGAAGGGCGTTCAGTCCGCAGATGACGTGCTCCTCGCTGCACAGAAGGGCCTGAAAGCAGTTGTCCTTTCTAACCATGGTGGCAGGCAGCTCGACTTTTCACCGGCCCCCATCGAGGTTCTCCACGACGCAATGGAACTGCTTCGCGAAAAGGATATGCAAGACAAGATCGAGGTTTATATTGACGGTGGAGTGAGGCGCGGATCTGACATCTTGAAGGCAGTGGCACTTGGCGCCAAAGGTGTAGGCTTGGGCAGGCTCTTCCTGTACGCAAACTCGGCTTATGGTGAAGAGGGCGTCGAAAAGCTTTGTACTATCTTGCGGAGTGAGATCGGTGCAGGTATGAAGATGCTGGGCGTGAACAAAATTAGCGAATTGGGTCCTGAGTATTTGGATCTCAGGGGCTTGCATTCGCATCTGTCGCTACCTGATAGCACGTACTACCGAGACTTCGAACCGACGCCGCCACCGAAGTTCAAGAATGACGATGATTCAGACGCAGAGTGAGCACGATAACAGATGTACGATCAAGCGCAGACTAAAGCCAAGATGCGCTCGCTCACTCAGTAGAGCCATCCAGACGAGACCGGTTGTGCAGGCCACACATGTTCTCCACAAAAGCACTCTAGACTCCCGTTCTTTGAATGTGCTTGTAGAGATGTAAGCGCATGTGGAAAAGGGCCCGGCGCTTGCCGATGTCATTCACACGAGTATCCTCACGACGCATGTGATGAATGAATGTGCTGACTCCATAGACTTCTATAGGCAATTAACCGTGAACGTCTGAAATAAAATAACAAGGCTTGATTGATCAATTGAACCTAAGTTAAGCTCTCCAGCGTTCGTGTTGCAAAGATGAAATAGGCTAACCTCAGGTCTAGAGCCTTGCAGCGTAAAACGCTTACTCTCTCAAGGAACACGAAGTCGCAGAATAAGCCTAGAAGATACTTTATACTAATCACCTGGCTGCTAAGGTTCTTCTTCCTGTCCGCGCAGTCCTGCCCTGGACCACGAGTATGCAACGACGCACTCGCTCGTCAGGGCGCAACATTAGCATCCACGCACAACCAAGAAAGCCGTATAAGTCGGTCCGAAGGTCTTCAAAGGTTGCTATCGCATATGCTAATTAATAAAAACAGTGAAATACTTACTCGTCTTCGACCTCGCTATCATCGTCGTCGCCGTCAACGAGCTTCGTCTCGAGCGCGGACCGCTCCAGCATGCGGTTGAGCTCATCGTCGTCATTCTGCGACACGACCTTGGGAGCCATCTTCACGGTGATCTCACCACCGGACTCCAGGATCGACTTGCGCGTAGCCTCGATGGCCACATTGACGGCGTCGAGTGCCCGTTGCTTGTCAATAGACGTGTTCGTGATAACAAATAATGGAGCCGCCACAAGTCGTACAGACACGGGCTCCTCAACGTCGCTGCTTGTGGCCTCACCAGCAGCCATGGCCTTCTTTACCGCGTTGATACCTTCGTAAGAGTAGCAGGTCACCTCGACGTCGGCGCGAACCTTGATAGGGTTCGGAGTAAGCTTTCGCTTGATCTGGCTGACAAGCTCATTGTGAATTTCATCCTGCGTGATATCGATGCCCTCAAATGCGGCCTTGGGGTCCGTGATTACGCTCTTGAACCCTTCGTAGGCGTGGCCATACTTTCGGGCCAGAGGCCACGCAAACCGCTCATAAAGACCCTCCAGGCTGACCTGGTACTTCTCTGCGATGTGCCGCAGAATCGAGTGGACTGCCTTGGACTTATTGTAGCGGTCCTCGCATTTTGCCGCCTCCTCAGGAGTGACCCGCTTTTTCGACAAGTCGATGTAGCCCTTGTCCTTATCAACACGCAGGACAACCGCGATCTCGTTGCGGCCCACCTTGACAAGCTTTTGGATACTCCTGATGCGCCGGCGCGAGAGTTCGCTGAGTAGAATCATGCCTTCAATCTCGTCGTACTCAAGCAACTTCACGTACGCACCCATATCCGCGATCTCCTTCACATTCACCATGACGAGATCATCGATCTCGGGGTATTTCTGCTCATAAAACCGGCAGGTGCTGGTGTTTACCTCGCTCATTTTTGGCAAAGTGAATTGATGGTGTAGCCGTTGCAAACTTATATCAGTCTTTTCTGCAATTTTGTCACGAGGTCACGGGTCCCCCCTCTACCTCCCAGCTACAGCTATGTTCCCGCATAACCGCAGCCACATCATCCCGCATGAGATTTAATTAAGCGACAATGTAAAGGAGGGGAGCTTTCCGTATCGTAGGCGGAAACAAAAACTGTATATACTTAAAGTGAAGCCGTCTCTAGTGGAACATTTGAGCCTTCATTAAGCATACCTGCTTTATCAGCACCGGATGACGTGGGTCAGGCCGGATGGGCCGCCTACGGGTTAGGTCGGCCCACTCTAAATTCGAGTGTCGCGCATAATACCGCCCAGGTATTCAAAACATTTGGCCCACACCAGCGCCCGGGCGCCGGCACCTCCTCAGTTCGTCATACCTTTATAGACAGGCAGAGCAAGCCGCCTTAGAAACATTGCGTTACTGGAATGGTATCCATAAATGACTTGCTGCCGCCTGCGAAGGTGCAGACCACACCACAGTTCGCTCGTATGGCGCGGAGTCCACCGCAGACACTAGCAACACGGCGAAAACAGCTCGATTTATCTCGGCCAAGCACTGCTGAGAGGGAGGAGCAATTGCAGCGCACGCAGGAAGCATTGCAGGCCCTGATTGCGGCGAAGTGCGGCGAGACTGCTGAGACGTCACAGAGCGAAATCATTGACTATCAAACCACATCGGGAGCAAATAAGAAGCTGCGAATAGTCGAGCAGCAGAATGATCCGCTAGAGCCGCCGCGTCACAAGTATAGAAAGGAGCACAAGGTCACGCCTGTGACGACGCAAACCGCTGCGCCCATCCTTCGGCAGGAGCCGAAGCTCAGCGTCGAGGAGAAGCAGGAATGGCTGGTACCTGCCAGCGTGTCCAACTGGAAAAATCCGCGCGGGTATATTATTGATCTCGACAAGCGAGCCGCTGCAGATAAGAGTCTCGCGCCGGTTGCGAGCACTAAACACAACGATATGGCCGCCGCACTAGCCGCTGCAGATAGCGAGTTCCGTGCAGAACAAGATGCACAGCGCCAAGAGGAGGAGCAAGCTGCTTTAGAGCTCGAAACGCAGCAGCGGCTGAAGCTCAAACTACTCTCGCAAAAATGGAAGACTGCATCAACAGAGAAGCGCAAAAGACTTCTTGAAGACGATGCTCAGCACGCATACCAAGGCCACGATGCTGCACTTCACGAAGACAACGGCGTGAATGACCTGTTCGACTCTCGCCTTTTCCACAAGTCGAAGCGAAAACACGATGTGTATGACAAGCCACTTTTCGGAGGGCAGGGCCATCGCCCGTTTCGGCCGTCTGGGCCATCTGATCCCAGCGCCAGCCTGGACCATCTGAGCCCCGTTGAATTCGAGGAGCAATAATATATCTTTGATTGTTTTCGTGGCCGCCTTATGAAGCTTATGTATGTACCGTTAATGCATGTGAACCAGATGCCTATGGAGACGCAAATACTACCTCACGCTTAATTTGGAGGGCCCGCTGCTCGCTCTTTTTTATAGTGCCCGAGACGTGCATCACTCGTATTACCACGGAATCCCCATCAATGGTTCGAATATAGGTCAGTGCGCCTTGTACTATAGGCGCTTGCTCGCGTGATACACGCAATATTCCCGTAGACGTGCTTTGATTATAGTATTTCAGCACTAGAGAAGCGAGGCATCTGCCGAGACCGAGCTCGCCGAAGAATTCTTGGATGGAACTCCGCACAGCCGCTAGAACCTGCTTTCCATCCGGACCTTTACGACCCGGTTGCGTATGCAGAATCTCGAAAAGCAAGTACCTCGTCTTCAAGCGGACCATCGTGTTTCAGAACCGCTGAACTCTGAGTGCAATTCATCGATGCTGAGACATCAGCGGACGGGCTAGGGTGAGTCCACACAGGCCTTCATAACGGTTCCAGGTTGAAGAGGCCAGCGACACGGCTAAGATATGCGTTGACAGTGTATGACAGCTACAATTTAGCCACAATAAGTCTGGAATTATGGTACGAGGCTCAGGAGGTCGTCGGCTAAACCTGATTATTCTTTGTATAAGGTCGCGGCCAATAATGCACCATCACAGCACCCCGGCCATACGCCGCGCCATGCTGGCCAGCTTCTTTGCATGAAGCGAAACTGCTCATACCTTGACCAGCTGATTGTAAATTCAACGAGTGGGCTGATGCTGATGATGCATGCGGGGATTCATAATGTATGTGATGTTCAATAACTGTCTATTGGATTGGCCTGATAACGAGGAGCTTGAACGTTCAAAGCAAGTCTGGCATTCGAATAATTCTAAAGAGCCGCGTGCAACACTGCTTCACGCTTGAAAAGAGTCAAGGCGAGGACGTCATGTCAGGCGAGCGTTTTACACATGCTGTGCAGCACAATCGCGATATGAGAACAAGCAAGACATATTTGGGCCAGCTGTGAGGAAGAGAGGCTGAAAAACATGCCAACTGATTGTATATCTGACATCGCCGCTCCAACGTATCAAGGTTACAAGGGATGCGCACAGAACACATTACGATGATAGTAATTTCGTAAAACAAGTCAACTCACGTTTGAATTCCAACGGCGAAGCGACTCATCGCGTACAGCAGCGCTGAATCACGAAGCATGGGACAAAAATTAAAAGCAGATCGCTGAATCTCAGCACAGCAAAAATACGTTTGACATCGATGGGATTCGAACCCATGCCTCCGTAGAGATCAGAATACTCCCAACTTTACGCTGGGAAGCTGAATAGCTTGAGTCTGACGCCTTAGACCAACTCGGCCACAATGCCGCCTGATGTGGCTTCATACAAAATATGTACTATATATGGGACACACTTGTGGGCTCGTAAAGGCTTGCGTGGGTGCGGACCGCTTTGGCCACGGACTGCAGGAGTAGTCTTGACAAAGGGAAGAAAAAATCATCTAGAGTTTCAGGTGGGCAAGGAGAGAAATTGTGATCGCTGCATGCCGCGGCAAGCAGTCAAACATGGCCAGCCCCGCAAATGACGTCACCAGCCTATCCAGCTAGGCGCACCCCATATTTTGAGTTCGAGATCGCAACCCTTGCCTCTCATGGCTATGGCAGTGGCACTCGTGCGAACTGTAATCTGTTTATGGCCAGAAATATGGAAGTTTGGGTCGACCCTAATAACGAGACTGCCTGGAATTACATTGGCGTCATAGACACGACGCTGACGGCTTCGCGTGTAGACATATATCGCTACGAAGACCGATTTATCGATGACCATGCGCTCCCCGTTGTATACGGCAACTCCGCGTGGTCCCGGGCCAGTGCGTCGGGCCTCGTGTCTGCGGAACGAATACCAGATGTGCTGGAGCCCTTAATTGAGTTCGTTAATAGTACCGTGCCCCCGGAACAGCTGGCTCGCACGCCGTTGTACTTGTACGGCTCGGGGTCGTTCCGGACCATGGACAACAAGGCCCGGCATACTCTGCTGCAGGCGTCGTGCGAATTTGTGAAGAGCCACTCCTCGAACCTTGTATCAGACTGCGCGAAGCACATATCATGGATCGAGGGCTACCAGCAGGCCATTCTGAGCTGGACTGCCGCAAACTGCTTAGCGGACACGCTTGATGACTCGCAGCGCGCCCTTGGCGTGATCGATATAACGCCCTCGGGCGTGCATGTCGCCTTCCGTCTTAGCACTGACAAGACTAAAACAGACCTTTATCGACTTGGGCTGCGGGCTGCAAACAACACGGCCATTTACACTGACCTGCACGCCGACTATTACGACCTCGTTGACCGCCTCCGTGAAGAGCAGGTCGCATCGTGCCTGCCGCGCGGCTCGCGACTTTTTGGGATTGACGGCGCGGGAAACTACACCGAGTGTCGGCATGCAGTGGGCGAGTTCTTTCAGCCCCTTCTCGAAAGCGTCACGCCAGTCACGGAGCCTGTTACTTTCTACGCTGTGAATGGTTTTGAAACCTACTTTGCCACGTTCAGCAAAGACGAGATGGCTATTGAGAAGGCCTGCAATGGCGACGACGATAATGGTGGCGAGACGACAGACTGCCTCGAAGCAGTGATTGCGCAGCACGTCCTCGAGCAATTCGGCACCTTGCCGAATGTGACTATCCAGTACCACCCCAGTATCAACGAAACGCCAGTCGAGTGGACCCTAGGCCGGGCTCTGCTGTATGCAGACGTCGATCTTTCCAAGAATGGCGGCCAGCGCATCGGAATTCACGAGAACGTCGGCTCCAAGATCTGGCGCTTCGGCCAGTCCGATACCGTTGCGCGTCCCAAGCTCGACGGCGGCAAGCAGGACTGGGTGGACCGGCTCGACAGCAGGTCGCACCGCCTCTGGGGCGGGATCATACTTCTTGTTGGGCTCGCGGCCGTCATATACCTCCTGCTCGGGCGGTCAGCTCGCGGTCGGATCTGGACGGCAATCTCGCGATCGGCGAAGCCGAAGGGATGGCAAAAGGTACCTGCAACCGACGAAAACTACGAACTGGATGATGTTGCGCTGGGTGAGGACGCGGATGAAGACTTCGAAGTTTGAGAAACCTCCACAATCGCATTTTTTTTTTATCATAACCAAAGATGCCTGTATAATTTTAACTAATGCTGGTACAGCAGCTAAGGCTCTACCGGCGGTACGAACGCTGGGTCGTTCGGCGCAGTTGCGCCGTTTTCTTCGTCTCCTCGCCCTTGACTCTCTGATTCGTACGCATTACGGCCTTCCTCCTGAGCCCGCGAAGACGACTCTTCCTGGCTCCGCTGGCGCTTCAGAATAGCAGACTGCATGCGCAGGGCAAAGCCGTAATCACACAGGCCCTTGATCACGAGCACGATTCCACAGATGAGAACCACGTTAGCCAAAAAGGCGCTGTGCTCTCCTTCCTCGGCGCCCAGCTGCGGCTGGGTAGCCGGCTGGCCCGTAGGATGCAATACATAGCCGATGGGCGGGCCGTCTTCGAAGCTATTAGGGTCTGATGGCGCAAACTCTGGGGGCGCCGCGCCCGGAGGCGTTGACTCTGTCGGCCGCAGGTCGTAGCTAGATTGGATCAGCGTCGCGCCGAACCCGGCTAGGGAGCCTCCCTTCGCCGCATGCGTCGTATGAAATAGATAAGTCAGAAGAAGTCCCAGGTAGCTGAACGCTACGCTGATGAGTAGGTTCCATGCAAAGTGAAGAATTGACCCGACCGGCATCTCGCCAACTATGATCTCGTCTCCCCAGCTTGTCGCCATTATGGTCGTCTCCCAGTACGACGGCGTGGCGTCTGCCGAGGCCTCCTCATAACTTGGCGGCTGTTCTGCCGGAGTGATATCGTCATCTTCGTCCGGAAGACCCTCCGCATTTGCGGCGCTTGTCCCTTCGACTTCGTCCTTGGCCACAAGATTTTCAAAAACGCCGTCCAGCCGCTGCTGCGTCTGGCTCTGGTAATTTGTGATGCGGTTCAGCAAGCCGCGCCATGGAGATGGTGTAGATCTTGCTCGTGACTCCGCCTCGGCTGGCCGCAAATTTGCTGGCGGCTCATTGTGTACTGACGACGTGCGGTCGTCGACCCAGTCGTTGTCGTCTTCGGACTCGGCGCCGCCAAAAGCCGCCATCAGTGCATCGTTGACCCCGTCCTGAGACGCTCCGGCCTGTGGCTGTTGCCAATTCTCTCCTGGCACCGTCTGGTACGCAGCGTTCGGCATGCACTGGAATTCAAACTGGAGAGATGTGGCGGAAGTCGCGCTTAGGTTCTATGGGGGAGAAGGAGCCGGGTTACGGCTGCCAGCGAAATTCTCGGTACGCGTTACTGGTTACATTTTCTTGAGTGATAAATAGGGTTCGCGGCGGCAGGGTTGCTTCCGGGGTAGCGGCGGCAGCAGCCGCGCCAGGGGAAAAATCGCTGGTTCGGGTTACTTACACGAGAATGCCACAGGGGACACATAATACGCCTAAAAGCCCGAGGTGACGCTGAACCAGAGCTGCACACCCATTGACTCGATCCAGAGCGGCGGCATGGGCTCCTGCAGCAGTTGCATGCCCTTTAGGTCTACGCGCGAGTACGCCGGCACCGGGTTCTTCATCGCCTGCTCGTAATCTGGCAGCGGTTCTTCATAAACACTAACATCGTCGATTGGGCCAGGTGATCGCCGTTCAATTAGTTGGGCATCGCCTCGCTTGGCCTTAAGCAACAGCGACAGGCGCTGTCGCAATCTCATAGCTCCGCTTGTGGCCGCAACGCAGGTCCAGGCGGTGCGGATTGAGTGCGCCCTCCGTGTGTTGTTTATAGAATGGAATGAGAGCCGGAGGGGACTGCTGCAGCTGGCTAGGTAAGCGCATTAGTCCCAGAACTCTACGTCATGGCGATCCCGCTGCCAGGCGGGCACAGAGTGTCGCAGTGTCCGCCGCGCGCGACGCCCGCCTACGTGACATCATTGACGGAATTCATGCGAGTTTTCCTTGACCTATGATCAATGTTATTAGGCTTGCAGCGCGGCCGCGAACCACTGTCGCCATTCGAGCTGCCCATGATGAACGCAGATAAGCGATCGGTCGTCATGTGACGCTAGTATAAGCGGCACGTGCGCGATCACGTTCTAGTTATGACTGCACGACGTCATACGCTCAATGAGGAAGTCCTGCCAAGACGGAGTGGGAGGAGGGGGGCAGCTGCTGCTGCTGCTGCGGCCAGCTACAAAGAATTAATTGGCAACTGCTGTGAGGACATCCCGATTGCACTTAAACCTGCCCTGCAATTCGAGGTCCTGATCTCCATCAGCAACCAATGCTGTGGGTCAAGGAGCCTTCAGAGCCATATGAAAAAATTAGTGGCACAGTATTTATGGTGGCCGACCCAAAGAGCGCTAGCGACGACGCAGCATCTAGTGACCCGCAGGATGAGCCGCCATTGAAGCAGACTTCGGGAGGAATAGTCCTAAATCCGCAGCCCCAGGATGACCCGAACGACCCGCTGACCTGGCCCGTCTGGCGGCGCGACATTGCCTTACTGACAGTATCGATTTATGCGCTTTTAAGTGGCGGCATGACGCCGCTATTGGCACCCGTTATGGGTACATTGGGAAAGGAATTCCACAAGGAGCTGCATTCACTAACCTACTTCGTTGGCGTACTGATGGTCTCCATGGGCGTGGGCTCGGCATTCTTCGCCCCCACTGCCGTGCTTTATGGTAAGCGGCTCGTGTATCTAGTGGCCTTGCTTGTATTCTTTGGTGGCCTAGTATGGGGTGCAAATGCTAACTCATACGGAAGCTTAATGGGCGCGCGTGTGTTGAGTGGAATCGGCGCCTCGCCGGCCGAGTCGTTGCCGTCAACTACGATTGCGGAAATCTTCTTTGCACACGAGCGTGCGTACCGCTTGGGTATTTATACACTGTTATTGCTTGGCGGCAAAAACTTGAGCCCGCTGGTTTCGGGATTCATTGCTGCAGATCGTGGATGGCACTGGATCTTTTGGATTGCGGCTATAATATGTGGCGGCGTGTTTGTGGCCTTTTTCCTCTTCGTACATGAAACCTGGTGGGACCGCACGCCCATTCCGGATATGCGCAGCCGCAAGGAGAGTGAGGCTGCTCGCCGCGGCCGCTTGAAACTGAACCTACCCTCCTGGGAAGCCGAGGTTGACTCGCGCGTACACCCAGACCACTCCATACAAGCAGTCTCTGATGATGAAGAGACAGTGAGAGTGTCTTCTAATGATGACCAGAGCGCTACGACGGTGACGCGGACGCCGTTCTTCAAGAATCTCGCGGTGTACTCAGGGCGCAAGACTAACGCGCCATGGTGGAAGGTGTTCTTGAGGCCATTCGCCCTTTATGGGTACCCACCCATTCTTTTCGCGACGCTGCTATACAGCACTAGTGTAGTGTTTTTGTCAGTTGTTGCCGAAACGATCTCCACTATCTTCACAGCTGAGCCATACCATTTTCCTCAAACGTCGGTTGGTCTCCTGTACGTTGCCACCTTCGTGGGTGGTGTACTTGGGTCGGCGGTAGCCGGCAAGGTCTCTGATTTGCTCGTCAGAGTAATGTGTCGTCACAACGGTGGCATTTACGAGCCTGAATTCCGGCTCGTGATGGTGCTCCCCGTATTTTTAGCGGTCACAATTGGTTTGATGGGATTCGGGTGGGCCACGTTCGATAAGGATCTGTGGATTGTCCCAGCAGTGTTCCTTGGCGTGCTCGGCTTCGGCACGTCCTTAGCATCCACCGTGGCCATCACTTATGTTGTCGACTGCTATCGTATCTTTGCGTCCGAAGTGCTGGTGTCGCTGAACCTGGCAAAAAACGTTCTTGGTCTCGCGTTCTCCATCTTCGTCCCGTATTTCTTCGAGGCATCTGGGTCCAAAATATCCTATATTGTCTACGGATGTGTCGAAATAGGATTGTGCCTGTTTGCAATTCCCTTGTACCGCTACGGAAAGGTGCTGCGGCATTACAGGGACAAGCACGATTGGATGCGGAGACTTTACGAGACGTGAAACAACAAGCTCCACTTAATTCCTACTCGCATTATTTATTTTCGCGCATTCGCGGTTAACTTAGTAGTACCACGCACATAATTGATAATTAATTGTTGATAAATTTGTCGTAAGGTCGTAACTTATTGGAATCTTTTTTTCTCCTTCATCCTACAAATTGGACTTTTTCACGGCGCATCTCTACGAGGAGGCGAATCCACAGACGTGAGAATGCTCCGACTCCAATTTCCAGCCGCGGCATCACCGACCTCGTCACGCGCCTGCTTCAAGAACGGAATTAGGTCCGTACCGCCAGTGCCGACCTCACCCTTGCTCCTGGCAAGACCCACACCTTCGCTTTTACACCGCGCCTGCATGGAAATGTATCGCATCACGATTTGAATGTGCTTGCTTCTGAATGTCCTCAGTGACATCAGACACCTGTCGTATGCATCCGCCAATTCCGGGTACCGTTCACGGTTCTCAATAACAAACGGGCGCAACTTGACAGACTTCTCCAAGTCCACAAGAAACTGCCGATGCTCACGCGGCATGTATTCCCTCATTTCAGTCAAGAAGCTATTAGAGGAGTTCTTAGCCTTGCCAGTGTGCGGATGATCCTCGGGCTCCTCAGGGTGGACGCGCATTACGCTCGGTGGCTTTCGCTCGCCCATGCCAAAGTGCTCGACATTCAGAATTATGTCCAGTGCCTGGATCAACGAACTTTGGCCATTGGAGCCACCCGCATATTGCCGGGGCTCCTTTTCGGTTCCGTAGAACACACCACGCGGTAGACCTGCCTTTTCCATGCCACGCCAGCCTGCTAGGTATGGGCGCATGCGGTTAAAGAAGAACTGAGGATCGAGAGATTCAGACATGCGCATCATGATAGTGCTAAGTCCGTCAATATCACCAGCCAGCCTTTGCAACCGGGAAACCGCTGTTGACACATCGTACGCCTCAATCGCATGCAGGGCCTTTAAGCCGTTATCCAAACACGGTCCTCCTTGGCGCTCCAGGGCTACGCTCACCAAGTAGAACCACGATTCGTCCGAGGACCCGGTGTAAGTGATCATTGTCGCCAAAGACTCGAGGTTCCAGTCTGCGTGAGACTTACAGGGCACAACGGTACGGAAATTCCAAAGACAAAGACCAGCATACGTTGCCAAGGGAGGGAGCCCAAGTTCGCGGTTAACGATGAGCAGTGGCTCTGCCAACTGCGGCGGCAGAGTTTCCTTTGGGCCGGGCGGCGACCAAACGTAGGCATGGGCCATGAACCCGAGAACCGACGCTGCGCGGCGCTGTTGCTCGACACCCCTCAGTTTGCCAGCGTGTAAATAAGGCATGCCATCAATGAACTCCCTAACTCTCTTTGTCAAAATCAGAGCCGGCAGGTCCTGCACAATGCTCTCCCATGGGCCGAAGTAGGCAGGGAGCTGCTCAAGCGGCAACTCTTCAGGCAGGAAACCGCTCACGGGCGAGATTCCATAGTCCTCGAGTCGCGGCACTGGCATTGAGATGTAGAAGTGCACCTGGAAAGGGGTCTACGGCGCTCTTGAACTAAGTGGATCGTCGCAAAGCCTGAGCAAACTCCCGTCGTATTCCAACCGCCGCGCCCCAGACAATGACACACACTCTTCCTTTTGATCCTTTCTCGCCTCAGTGACGTGATCCGGGCAAGCAAGCAGCGACGCGCATGCTTCGTCAGCGCGTGAGCTAGTTAAGATCGCAGTAATAGTCGCGAAACGCGAAACGCGATCTTGGCCGGCCTGTTAGCGACGCCAAACTAGGGCAATGCCGGAGTTAGGTGAGGTTGCGCATGCCGTGAGCATGCTGCAGAAAAGCTTACTTGGAAAGACGGTTCGGCGCATTGTGGCCGAGCCGGACAACCTTCTGTACGTCGCGCCGCTCACTAACGAGCTGCTCAAGAACCAATTGCAGGGCCAAAAGGTCACATCCGTAGGGCGTAATGGGAAATACTTCTGGTTGGAGTTCGGAAAGTCGACAACACTTCTTTTGCACTTTGGAATGACCGGCTGGGTACATATTCGCAATGTCCATACGCACTTTATTGGCATGGAGGGCGGCGGCGACAAAAAGCAGCGTCAGCTCATGGATTCTCTCATATCCGAGGGCAAAGACCCGAAAGAAGCTCGCTGGTTAACTACTGAATGGCCCCCCAAGTACACGAAGTTCATTTTGGAAACCGAAGAGGAAGACGAAGTGGCTTATACTGACCCTCGTCGCCTAGGCAGAGCTCGGCTCTTTGACGTGCCAGCATCTGATATAGGAACCAAGGAGCCAGTATCGAAGCTTGGCACTGATTTCTCTTTAGCTCAGCCGCCGGCTGCTGAAGTCGTGCCTTTGATACTGAAGCGACGCGTCCCAGTAAAGTCGTTACTTCTCGACCAGGCCGTGTTCTCGGGCATTGGTAACTGGATGGCCGACGAGATTCTGTATCAGGCTCGCCTCCATCCAGAGCAATATGCTGATACCATCGGCGTGGATGGTGCAACGAGACTGTATGACCACATCATTGAAGTTTGCCGTATTGCGGCAGAAACTGAGGGCAATACGGCTGCGTTTCCCAAGCATTGGCTAATGCTACATAGATGGGGAAAGTCTAGAAAAAATGAGGTCCAGAAAACATCTGAGGGCTACGTGGTTGGCTTCGTGACGGTGGGTGGTCGGACTAGCTGTTACGTTCCGGAGCTACAGAAAAAAATTAAGGCCGACACAAGTGTAAAAACGGAAGATTCGCCAAGCAGTAGTGGCTCTTCGCAAGTGCAAAAACGAGCTCGAGCCTCAGTGAAGCCCGAACTACCCCAAGAGGTAAGTGGGGCGCTGAGTCCCGCGTCCGAGTCACCGAGTAAGCGTGTACGCGGGCCCAAGAAGCTGAAAACAGAAGGAATGTGACTTTAATCCCGACCGACGAGTGACTCTTAAGCATGGTGCCTTACCCCCGCGCGTAAGTCGCCTTTGTCGCTGGCCTATTTTCCCGGCAAAGGGGATCCGTGCCGTACTTAACAAATATTCCATAGCACAAGCCGTGGTTTGGTATTGCTGATTATTTACATTTTTTCTACGTACATTACGTCCTAGCTCGTAACAAAGAGGGGAAGCTTCGTGCGTTAAGGCTGCATGATCCAGGGCCAGGGCCAGATCCGGTCCCCGCAGCCCACTAATGCAGTTGGTTGACCCGTTCCTTTTTTCCACTTGTGCCACAACAGTCGCGCGCGCCATAGAAGTTTTTCCGGAGGGCGTGACAGCACTATGCGTAGAACAAGTATTAATCATGCGGCAAGCATCGCTGCGCGAAATACGCGCTTAACGCGCGAGCCGTTCGTGGACATACCACAAGAAGGCAGAGTCCTTTTGAATAATGCCGCTTTGAATAAGGGCTCTGCGTTCTCTCTCGAGGAGCGTAATAAGTTCAAGCTTCGCGGTTTGTTGCCAACGAAGGTAAACACGCTTCAGATTCAAGTGGCCCGTGCATACCAGCAGCTGCAGAGCTGTCAGTCTGACCTGATGAAGAACCAGTTTTGTGAGTCGCTGAAGGTTCAGAACGATGTGCTGTTCTATGCGTTGCTCAAGACGCATCTCAAGGAGATGATGTCAATTGTTTACACGCCGACACAGGGTGATGCCATTGCGAATTACTCGCAACTGTTTCGAAAACCCTCTGGCTGCTTCCTCGATATAAACGAGCCAGATGACATTGCAGAACGCCTCGCTCACTTTGGCGATGCTG
The DNA here is from genome assembly GCA_030555795.1 of Entelexis sorbosivorans. Taxonomy (NCBI): domain Eukaryota; kingdom Fungi; phylum Ascomycota; class Dipodascomycetes; order Dipodascales; family Trichomonascaceae; genus Entelexis; species Entelexis sorbosivorans. The sequence continues at coordinate 24,040 of JANIVK010000007.1, read as the reverse complement.
AGGACATCGACTACATTGTTGTCACGGATGCAGAGGGCATCCTAGGCATCGGTGACCAAGGCGTGGGCGGGATCGGTATCTCGATTTCTAAGTTGGCCTTAATGACAGCCTGCGGAGGCGTCCACCCCAACCGTGTAATTCCGGTTGTCCTTGATTGCGGAACCGATAACGAACGCCTGCTCGCCGACCCGCTCTATATGGGCAACCCGCATCGCCGCATCCGCGGCCGCCCCTACGCGAAGTTTGTTGATAACTTCATTCAAGTTGTCAAGCGAAACTATCCTGATGCCGTGCTCCATTTCGAGGACTTCGGCAACGAGAACGCCCACACTTTGCTGGCGCGCTACCAGGATCAGCTGCCCTGCTTCAACGACGACATCCAGGGCACGGGTGCCGTTACTATGAGTGCACTAAAGGGTGCCCTTCACAGCACGAACCGCCGTCTTCGCGATGCTCGCATCGTCATCTACGGTGCTGGGAGCGCCGGTGTCGGCATTGCTAAGCAGCTCGTAGACAACTTGACAACACAGGGAGTGCCCGGGGACCAGGCGCGTAAAAACGTCTATCTCATCGATCGCCATGGCTTGATTACGACAGACCTTGATCGCGATTCGCAAATGAATGAGCACCAAGCTCCGTTTGCTAAGGACCCGCGCGAGTTCGCCGACATTAACCGCGGATCGCTGCTGGACATTGTTCGCACCGTTAAGCCGCATGTGCTCATCGGCTGCTCAACCCAACGCGGTGCATTCACTAAAGACGTTGTGGAGGAGATGCAGAAGCACGTAGATGTTCCGGTTATCTTCCCTCTCTCGAATCCGACACGTCTTCACGAGGCTACTCCGAAAGATCTTATTGAGTGGACGAACGGAAAGGTGCTGGTTGCAACGGGTTCGCCGTTCAAGCCAGTGAACGGACGTCGGATTTCGGAAAACAACAACTGTTTCATCTTCCCCGGTATCGGACTTGGATCTGTGCTCTCGCGTGCATCTAAGATCTCAAAGGGCATGATCGCTGCTGCCGTCGACCAGCTCGCTTCTTTGTCCCCTATCTTGAAGGAGCCTAACGGACCCCTGCTGCCGGATATCTCGGAGATTGAAGACATCTCGGCTCGTATTGCTACGTCGGTTGTTATGGCTGCTAAAAAAGAGGGCCTGGCCCAAGTTGAGAACCATTATAGCACAGTGAGTCTTGAGAAGGTCTCCATTCCTAATGACTGGGATGAGTGCTACGAATGGGTCAAGGAGCAGATGTGGGTACCCGAGTACCGCTGCTACCGTCGCGCTAAAAGCTATGTACACGTCGGCTAGAGCTAAAAATTATATACAGGCATGACTGAGTGCAACTTCTCATTTTGAGGCACCGTTTGCTCCGTTTGCATCACCAACCACACTAAGTCCTGAACAGCCATGCTACTATCCTTCTCTAGTCTCACCAATAGTGGCGAGAACTCGCCGCGTAGCAGCGCGGGTCGTATAGCACGCATCATGGAATCCATAGTCAATAGTGAGACATCTGGTATACTTTCGAGAATGACACTCACGCACTGGACAAGAGCTGCTTGGATACGATGCTCGGTTGAAAATTGAGGCCAGGGACGTTTGAACAAGGGGCCAAAGGCCTGCGCGAGCTTGGGCCACAAAGTATCGATGCGTGCAGACACAAAGTCTTTTGCATGCGCTGTTACTGCGCTTAAACATCGAAATCCCTCTTCAACGACATAGACTTCCGAGTCGAAAACCCGCGAGATCGCCTCTGGCCATATTTTGTGAACCAGGGGAAGAAAGTGCTCGTTATTCAACGCTAGATAGGGTGTCAATCTCGTGAGCAACGTAAGAACAGCCAATCGGATCTCCGAGGACTCATGCGTCAAAAGCTTGTCGCAATAAGCTGCGATCTTCTCAAGAGTTTCATACACGGGCCTTGCGATGGGTGACTCCCATTTCTCGACGGCCTGGTCCGCAAGATCCAGCGGCTCATCGTCATCGCTATCTTCTGAACTGCTATGCTCGTTCTCCATATCCTGCCCTTCATCCCCTTTATGATCTCCAGTTTCATCTTCTGTGACTTCCGTGATTTTTTCTGAGGCAAGCTTCTGCAAATCGACTTTTTGATCTAGAATCGCCGGATCAACCTCAGGTTTGCGATCCAGTTCCGCCAGAAGCTCAGCAAAGGACGGGATAAAATCTTTGTTTGGGGTCGTTGTAGCCATGATTTCTCGCGGATGAGCGATCGATTTATCGATGACGCTCGTCAGCGACGCGAATACTGACAGAATGCCCTTCACTAGTTGCGAGTACCCATGGTAGTGGTCTAGCAGAACAAATATAGACGAAAAGACGTCATCAAGGTACGGAATAATTGCCGAACCAGAAACATATATCAGTGCAGCCAGAGAAGACGGAGTTCCAGGTGTGAAATTCATCGTGTTCAGTTGCGTTGATATTCCATCGATTAGATAGTCTTTGTTTGCCAATGCCAACGCCGCAGGGGACTCATGGCCACAAGCAAAAGCTATCTTAGAGATTGCCTGTTGAGCTTCTCGACGCACATGCATGCTCCCAGAGTCTCCTAACATGGAAAACATTGGGTGAATCAAATCTACGAGGTGCTCTTCGAACATAGCACCTTGGTTGAGGGCCACTTCGCCTATCACATAGCAACACACTGCAGTATGGGCATTTTTTACCGGATTTGTGTCTGACAATGTGCCGTTTTGAAGATCCATGCTATTCGTGATTTCTTCATAGCAGTATGCAACGACCTCATATACATCGCTTCCGCGTGGCATACTACGCACCACTGCTGCAACGCACCATAAAATCAACGTGCCATCCAGTGAACCTCGACCGCGTGTGCGCAACAACTCAAGGTTATCGCAGAAGTGTTGAATTGTTTCCATAGCGCCTGTCTTACCAATTTCAGATATCACCTCGTAAATAAGGTCTTGTGTGGTTTCTGTCAGAGGAAGCGAAAGCCCGAGGTCAGAAAGTCGGATCATGCGGTCTTGCTGCGGATCGTATCGTGCCACGGCCTGTACTTGATTTGGTGCCATATTTTGCTTGGGGTTTTTGCTCGCAGATAATGGAAGTGAGCTCACAATAGCATTCAGCACTGCTTCATGGGACTCGGCGGTACCAACATATGCAAGCGCTTTTTGGATAGTTCTGAGAATGAGGTGTACCTTCTCCTCGTCAGGGCTATCAATAGTACTCGGCAGATCTTGAACTCGCTTCCCAAGGCTTGCCGCGACCTGTTTAGGGGCGAGCTCAGACTGCTTTATAAACGCGTCCGCCTTCTCGGCCACATCTAAGTTCGCTGTTTGTGACGCACATAGAAGCAGCATATCAAGTAGAGTTTCTATGCATGTTTCTGAGGCCTTTTGTAAAGTTCTCCCGCACTCAGCAAGAACTGACGACGCAAAGACAAACAGACTCTCGATGAGTTCAGGTCGAGCACGCTGGTAACTTTGCACGGATATCAGTAAAGTGTAAAGCACTTGGAAGGTCTGTGCTAAGGGCTCTGCTGTCCTACTGATCCATTCAGATGTCCGAATTTTTGAGGGCGCATTTCTCGAGAATGACGCATCGCTAAGGCAGCCTACAATCAGCTCTTGTAAGGCGCCAATGGCGAGTACTTTCACTGAGTAATGCCTACGGTTCGACTGAGCCACAAACTTTGCCAGTTTTGATGCTATGCGGGGTAGAACGAGGGCACGATGGTCAGGATTGACAATGATATCGCGAAGCGCAATCGTGAGAGTTTGAATACTATGCCTCTGAGAGTCGATGTCGGCTGTATCATATTGCAGGCCTGTGAGCAGTATGGCGATAATGTGCGCCATAGAAGGCGCCAGTCCTAAGTCGGGACCAAACCCGCACGCCGAGGCCGTTAGGAATATAGCACCCAAACACTCAAAACCAGCAGCATGAACACTCGAAGGACTCTCTAGAAAGTGTTTACTAGGGCCTAAAGGTGAGTCCTGGCTCAAATTTGGTGGCTCAGGGCTCAGTAGATAGGTTGTGACTGCAGTCAATTGCTGGGCCTTTGACAGATCAAATACTGTTTTGCTGCGCCACGCAGTAGATATCAGAATGGTCAAAATGCGCATCAAGAGTTCAGTCGGTCGCGCGCCCAGCTGCGATTGCTGCAGCAGACTGTGCAAAGGGAAGTATACGTATTCCGCCACACTAGCAGTAATTGACTGTGCCGGCGCGGCCTGTAAAATGCTGAGAATCCTTTCCAGAGAAACAGTCAGGCTTCTGGACGTGGGGTCGAATGCATTTGGCGGCACTAGAGCCTCGCGTGCCAGCGCCAAGCTGGCCGCCTTCAACTCGTCCATATTTTGTGGATGGAGCAGTCGCAGATGTTGATGATCTCTTGGGGCACGGGTTTGAACGGGCCAACGCGCTGCCGAATGACGCGGTGTCTGTTGGACCCTGAAGGCGTACAGAAATAGTAGACAGTGTCCTGTAGAGTGCTAAATCTGTTGCAATCTGTTCCAGAGATACGTGTATTGCTAAGGGGAGGAGGTCTGTGACTCGTGATCTCGAATGCGTGCGCTCAGTGTGGCCGCTTTGGGTTTGTTCTTCAATTAATTCTATGTACAATGGCGAGAGCTGAAAGCGCGTCTCGCAGCTAGAAGCGCAACACCGGCCGGCTTGCCCATGCAGATTGAAAGCGTGCACGGTAACGGTTTAGTTCCTCAAGGCGCTTCTCATCCTGCCCAGTCCACAGCGGCAGCCCGCGCTCAGTAGTACCAACCCCGCTGGCACTATCTGTAGCATCTCGATACACCTTTGACAAAATTTCAGTGGTGCCGAGATTAGGTGGGATGGCATTTATGGCGATCTCGGCCGCGAGATTTACCACGGCATAAAGATCCCGGTACTCGTCCCATCGGATACGAATAACCTCGTTGTAAACATCTGCCGAGCATGCTTCTGCAAAAAAATCGATACTGTGGCGTTTCGCAACCTCGAACAGGTGCAAAGCTCCCACGGGGTCACTAAATTGAGTAGCAAGTGTAATGATACACTTTTCCAGCACGTACGATACTGTCTCAGGACCTACGGCAGGGGATTCCGCGGCAAAAGGCATTTCGTCTTCAGGGATACGGTTTTCTGAACTGAACCGAGGTATAATGGTCTCCTCAAAGTACTGCATTACGTCGCGGTTAGTCTCCAGAGATTCAATGTGAGAAAGGACGTGCTGCAAAGCGTTTTCTGCTCGCTCCCTCTTCTTTAACGACTCAGCATTTGTGGCCGCAACGCTTTTGGATGAATTCGAGATTCCGTCAAGCAGAGAAGCGATAGTCGGGGACTGCTGAGTGTTCGTCGTTTCGGACGCGCTGGGCTCAAAGAGAGCGAGAATGGAGTTTGAAAGCGAGGAATTCTCAGAGGCAGTTGTCGTTGCTTTTGGCCTGCTACTTTGTGGGCTTGAGAGCACGTTTCCGAGCACCTCTTTAAAAATCATTTCTTCGCGCCGGTCGTTGCGGGGTTGCGACGTTGCGGTAAATTGTTCGGTATACTTCCTCTCAGGCTGCTCCAAATGAGACCAATCTAAGCGGTCTATGTCAAGTTCTTCATCGGCTGTACCGGCTGAGTCTGCGGGACTAGGTGGCTCCAAAACGCTGAACGGGTTTAGCTCTGGGCTCTTTCTTGAACGAGGCGGCGTGTAAAAGCGCACAGAACTCCGCAATATGTATCTCTGAAAAGCGCACTGTGCCACAGCACGGCTAGGTGCGTAATTGCGGCTGAGCATCTTCTCTTATAATCGAATGACTGGCTCGCCAAAATACTTTTTGTCAACGGCACTAAGAAGTGCACCACCCTACAGCCATAGAACTTCGCCTTAACGTGTAGCAACATTTGGTGGCCGGCCTGCTATCACAATTCACGAAACTGAGCTGAAACACGCACGGTACTCATAGGTTCATCTTCTTTTTTTTCTGCAATCCTTCTAATAGATAGAAACATGAGATTCTCCTTTACCAATGCTCTATGCTGCGTACACTCCGTTGCCTCCGTCCGAGCGAGGCTTAGGGTACTCTGCCCATACTCCACACTGTTGTAGCTAAATCGGTCTCCAGCACTCAGCCTGGCGAGACGATCATGTCGGCCGACCTTGTGCATGCGTACGAGTGGAACACTCCGGATTCGCAGCTCTTTGTGGGGCTTGGGCTCGGCCGCGATGAAGTGTTTGTGTACGAGTGTCGTCACGGAAGCGCCAGCGGCAACCGCATACATGACTTCGATGCCGGCGACCTTGTGCGGTGCTTCGACTATAGCCCTACGCATCCATTTCTCGTAGGATACGGGCTCGGCTCTGGCGCTCTTCATGTCCGTGATCTGAGCGGCGGCGTGCCGCCGGTGGTTTTCAAGCAACGCGTGATGCGAAAATGCACGTCCATATCCTTCAATTCGTCGGGGCTCGTGGCGGCTGGGTTCGAGAAAACGCGTGGATCAGACTCAGTCATGCTGTGGGACCTTGCAAATGATGAACCAGCCAGCGAGCCCGTTCTCTCGGTTTTCAATAACGAGTTCGTGAACTCTGTCGCCTTTGTGCCCTCTCAGCCTACAACGCTTGTGGTTGGAGGCTCGAAGCTAATCCGAGAGGTGGACACGCGTACTTCGGGTGCCATCAGTGCTGTAGCTACGAACTTTGCTAAGGGCATTACCTTCAACCCACTTGATGACCGCATCTTTTCTACATATGGCGATTCGAGCCCACTGGCGATTTGGGATCGCCGTATGCTTACTGGAGCCACAAACGAAGCCCGGGAGCCTCAGCTGCTGGTGTCTAATGTGTTCAAGAACTCGACAAAGTCGGAGTCGCGCTGCGTAAGGTTCTCCCCGATGAATGCAAGCGAATTCAGTGTCCTCCAAGAAGGCTCACTTATTCGTCGGTGGCAGACATCTCATATTCCAGACACGCACCGTCGTGCCACCCAGACTAGTCACTTATCTATGGAATTGCATGGTGGAAGCGCAGCAAATACTGGTGGTGAACAGTCCGCGGACCAGATTCCCGAGCACCAGCTGGATGCGCTTTTCGTGAATAAGGTATTTGACGTCAAAACTGAGGCCGACAAAGTTGCTTCATTCGATTATGCTCCGAATATGCGTACTGGAGAGCTTGAGTTTGTGTGCATTCGCCAGTCTGGTACTGTGTTCCGCATGCCAGTCCCGGAGCCGCCGCTGAATACTCACTTCGATGCATTCAATAATTTTGATCTGTTGCTTCAGAACAACAAAATCGTGGAAGCCGACGCAGCGTCGAGTGCCCAAGGCCGCGTTTTCGAGCTCTCAGACAATTTCGAATGGAAGGTTACTAGCGAGTTTGGAGCACCCGCAGCTGCAACCGCTAATGGCACTCAGACGCCAAGGCCCATTGCGCGTAGATCAAGCCAGGCCGTTAGTGAGGCCAAGTCGGGTGTCACTAATGAGACCATAGCTAGCGAAGACGAAGACGAGGAGGCTAGTGAAGCTTCGGACGACGTATCAAGCTTTGGTGACGAGGAATTGAGCATTAGCCTAGTTCTTCAAAGCGACATTACTGGTGTTCTGCGACGTCGTGCTGTTGCTAGTTACGGATTTGACCCTCTACGGAATATCGAAATCATAAAAGATGCCGCGGGCCATCGGTCTACGGCCTCATCGGGTTTGGTTGCAGCTTGGCGCTGGGTACAGTTGCACAAGTCCCGGAATACCGACGCCGATTTTTTACAAACGCCTGAACTTGACCTCAGCTACTTGGGTGTACTGAGCCTATGGGATGGACTCACGGAGGAGGCCTTGAGACCACGCCTTGCTTCTGGTGCCAAACTAAGCAACAAAACCGTGGATGATGCAGTAAAGCATGCTTTGAAAAGCGCGAAGACCAGTGTATACGTCAGTGTCCAGGGTGAAGAAGATGCTTATCGGCAGCTGTGTCTGCGTTTAAGTGGGTGGAACTTCGGTCTACAGGAGCTTGAAAGCAGGCTTGAAGAGCTGGAGTCTCATGGTCACTACGAGAAGGCTGCGGGATGGGCAGTGTTCCATAATAATGTCGAGCGAGCCGTCGAAAGTTTGGCCAAATCTCGGAAGAAAAGTTTACGGCTCATGTCTTCCGCAGTTGCTGGGTACCTTGTCTATAAGGATGTCCCTACCAATAATGTATGGCGGGAGCAGTGCCGAAAGCTTGCTTCAGAACTCTCCGTCCCTTACCTACGAGCCATCTTTGCATATATCGCTGATGGCTCATGGCTTGATGTGTTAGATGATGGCTCGTTACCGCTAACTGAAAGGCTCGGCATAGCGCTCCGCTTTTTGCCTCAAAAAGAAGTGGGGGCTTATCTCACTCGGCTTACCTCAAGAGCAATTGCGAACGGTGACCTCGAGGGCATCATTTTGACAGGGTTTACACCTAAGGTGCTTGACCTATTCCAGTCATATCTGGACCGCACAAGCGACATTCAGACAGTGAGCTTAATTGTGTCGTTTGGATGGCCCAGATTTTTGGACGATGACCGTATTCCACACTGGATCAATGAGTACCGAGAACTACTCAACGCCTGGAAATATTTCTCAGAAAGAGCTCGCTTCGACATAGGTCGTAATAAGCTGGCAATGGATGCGCTGCCGCCTGCGAAGCCCGCAGTTCGCAGACAGGTGTTCCTTAGGTGTTCAAACTGCAAGAAGCTTATTTCAAAACCTCAGCAGAATGAGGACACCAGTCCAGGACGCAAGAAGCCGGCGAAGAATGAGAGTTCGCAATGGTCTTGGAACCGTTGTCCCTCTTGTAACCACTCGCTTCCGCCATGCGGGGTCTGTGGGCTTCCACTGGGGCCACACGTTGGTGCAGAGATCGAATCAGACCGCTGGCCCACATTTTGCTTGAGTTGCAACCATGGATCCCATTCCGTGCACGCACGACAGTGGTTCGAAAAATATGATATTTGCCCCATTCCGACTTGCAAATGTCTATGTGGCAAGTCTCTGCGCATCGCTTAGGTGGGATTGTCGTGATACGGGCCTGCGAATATAGTCTTTATACTGAATTTATCATACCTAGCTATATCAGTCGAATAAGTGGAGTAATAAGCGTGTGCTAGCTCGTGTTACCACTTTTGGATCCTGTCGCTAGAGAAGAAAAAGTAAGAATGTCATTAAGAAGAGATGGAACACGATTGAAGGCGTTTAACGGTCAACGCCGCCGCTATTGGGGCGCGCGCGTGACTCGGCGCATGAGAACTCCCATGTAGGCGCATGCAGATTATGTGAGCCCCTGACTTCGTGTGTTGTGAATTCCGGGCATAACATAGCCAGTTCAGCATTGACAGGTTCTGGAGGTGAAGTGGGTCTCGCGACAGTGTCAAAATGTTCAAGAAAAGCAGCGAGCTGTCTACTTCCATTGACCAGGACTTTCGTCCTGACATTATTGACCAGTTTGGGCTTTCCGGGGAGGTCACGGCTCTAAGCTACGACCCTGTACAGTCGTTATTCGCTGCCGGCACAAACACAGGCCTCGTGCATGTCATGGGCGCTGGAAACATCCATGCTGTGCTTGATTCTAACCCTAAGCGGAGGGGTCCTTCTGCGCCAATCGTGTTTCTGCGCTTTGTAGAAAGTGTGTTCCTCGTAACTGTGGACGACCACTCTTTGATCGTAGTCTGGGCCCTGGACACACGTCAGGAGTGGGCACGCTACCAGAGCCCACTCAGCATAATGAGTATTTGGACGGACCCCGCAATGGATTGGTTGCTTATGGGGCACCACAATGGCGAGACGACTGTTTTCGACATCGAACGCGGCAAGATTGGCCAGCTGCGCATCGCCAACTTGGAAAAGATAGTGAATCCGAAATTCAATACGGGGTCTGTCCTCGGCCTGAGCCTCCACCCGCGGGACCCATCACAGTTGCTCATCTGCTACCGCGAGGTGGCTGTTGTGTGGAATTTGCTTAAGAAGGAAATCATGTTCGATATGCATCATGAGTTTCCTATGACTGGGGCAGTTTGGCACCCGAGTGGCAGCCACATTGCCACTGCTCACGTTAACGGGTTTGTAGTCTTCTGGGACGGGCAGAAGGGTGTGAAGCTCGGTGCACGGTCCGCATTCCCAAAGACTTCGGCCGATCTCGAGAATCTGGATAAGGATATGATGCCCGAGGGCCTGGCTTGGTGCTCAAAGGAAGACCCTACTGACACGTTTTTGGTTGTCTGGGGAGGTCGTACCATGTCGATGATTGAGTTTGGAGTGACGTTGCCGGTAGCCGTGACATCCTACGAGGCAATGGGCAACTTCTTCAAATCTGACGACGTTAACGTGGCAGAGCTCAAACTCACGACGCCCATCTCTCTAGTGCAGATGGTGCCTAAATCTGGCAACCCTCACTTCCAGGGGTGCTACAACCCCTCGCACCTCGTGCTCAGCGCCAGCGGCCAGTTGATGGCAGTTGCCCTGCCCATGCTGCACATATTGCCTTTCGACTCGGCAGTACTTCCTCCTGCTCTCTGTTGGCGTTCGTCGCCAATTAGCTGCATCACAACTACAGGCATTTCGCGAAATCAGTGGATTGGCATGATGGCCGCGGCCTTGCCAAATACGAAGGTCACCGGTGGAACTTCGGCTAATCAGCAGATCCGGAAGCTTCAGCTGTCTACTGTGATGTGCATCGGTTGCGCTAACGGGACGATCAAGCTGTTCGACGGGACTCGCATTGATTCGCGCGACTTCCGCGTTATCATGACCACTATCGCAAACATAGACCCAAACCGTCCCCAGGAAAAGGTCGCGCATATTTCTGTGGGATCCGAGGCCGGTGAAATGTCCGTTAGTGGTGACTCCGGTAATGTATACATGATGACGTTCGGCAAGAACAATCGTCGCCAGCAGCCGGGACCGCCTGCTCCATCGCCGGAAATAGAGAATGTTGAACACCTTGTCACACCGGAATTGCACCAGGGTTTTGTTCCTCAGTGGCTTATGCGTAGCAATGTTCCCGTGACGGCACTGCGAAATTCGAATATCGGCTTTGTCGCCATCGCGTACGAGAACGGCCGGCTTGTAGTTATCGACAAGCGTGGTCCAGCGATTATCCTCGACACTGAGATCAAGGGGTCTGCCACCTATATTGACTTTGGAATCATGGCCCTTGGCACGGACCCGTACTCAAGCATCGTCATGTCCGCCGGCACGTCGCGAGGTGACGTTTTAGTGTATCGTGTGGTGCCCCGTCCAGAAGGAGGGTATCAGGTACCCTCTAAATCAAAGGAGATCACGGTTTTGAGTGTCGGTAAGGAACCCATCACGCATGTGGCCCATGTGGATGCTAAAGAGGGTCGCTCAGCTCAAGCAGTACCCGATGTCATGGCTCGTCTTGCGTCCGGAATTCAGGTACAAGGTGCTATTTTGGCTACGACAGTCGACTCAGCGAAATTCTTTGCGATGACGGGTCCCAAGACCGGGAAAAAGATTGGTGCAAAGAGCTTTGACACGCCGCTGGTAGGTGTTTCGTATGCTTACTTGCGTTGGGGAACATCTTCTGCATTGGTGACTGTGAATGTAAAGGGGAAGATTGGGATTTACGGTCTGCCAGGTTTGGCTACGATTTGTACCTACCCGTCACCAATTGGCCAGCCAGGATCTAACGTCACAGTCTCGGAAATGGGTGACGCGTTCTTGCCTTACGATGACTTCAGCCACGCAGGACAAATTATTCGCGTATTTGGCACCGACCAATTCCCGAAGGAGGACGAGGTGTACCAGCTCCGGAGGCGTGTGCCAGCGCGACCCACTATTTCAACCGTTCATTGGATGGCTGGACGTCAGTTCGTAAAGATCGAGGACCTGGACAAGGTCATGGCAGGATCACGTCGTGGAAAGCCTAGGCGCCCTAAGCACCAGCTAGTGGATGATGCGCCTGTCGAGGAGCCACAAACAGCAAGGCCTAAGTCAGGCGTGAAGGGCTGGTTCGGCGGCAAAAAGGTGCCACAGTATGAGCACCCTCACCCCACGCACCGCTCACCGCAAAAATCTTGGGGTCAAACATTTAATGACTACTACGAGGCTGCTGAAGGCACCGTGAATGACGCGCTCGACGACGCTATGGAGTCCATGAACGCGCAGAAGAAAGAGACCTCGAGCTCGTTAGTTAAGGGCATGATCGGTCGCAAGATAGGCTTTTAGAGAGTCCAAAAAATAGGCTCATTTTATCTAGCTATAAATTAAATTGTATTGTGCATCTCTGAAATGTGTTGATGAGCATCATTAATGGCCCCTAATGAGTGCCAGTCTTTTCTGGAATGACAAATCTTCGGTGGTTCCAATTTTTCAGACGGCTACTGCGAAGATCTGAACCTACAATGGCGGAACCATTAAAGCGAAGCGCTGAATCTGACGTGGGGCCCGAAGCTAAAAAGGCTCGGATGCCTAAACGCAAGGTTGCTGTCCAGATCGGTTACTGCGGCACCGGCTACCATGGCATGCAGTTGAATCCGCCAAACAAGACAATTGAGGGTGATCTCTTTGCCGCGATGGTAGCAGCTGGTGCCATTAGCGCCGACAATGCGGATGATCCGAAAAAGAGCTCTTTCATTCGCGCCGCCCGAACTGATAAAGGTGTGCACGCGGCTGGAAACGTGGTATCTCTGAAAATGATCATTGAAGATCCTGAAATCGTGAACAAAATTAACGATAATCTGCCCGAGCAGATCCGTGTTTGGGGCTTCTCTCGGACCAATCGTGCCTTTGAATGTCGCCGCGCATGTTCTTCGCGCATTTACGAGTACATTCTGCCCACATACACCCTTATGAGCCCCAGCGCGCTGACGTTACTCGGCCAGCGCATGGCCGATGCGGGGCGGCTGAGCTCTGAGAATAGTACTCTAGCGAAGGAGGCCAAGGACTTCTGGGAGTCGGTCACCTGTGAGCTTAAAGAGCAGGGAATCACTGAGGAGACAGTTAGAAAGCTCAAGCTCGAGAACAGCGACGAAGAGACGGAAGAACGAGCTACAGTCAAGGCTATAAAGACCGTCGAGAACAAGCACCGACGTGCGTACCGTGCCGACCCCGAGAGAATTGCCAAATTTAGGGAGACGCTGCAGGGGTACTCCGGCGTGAACAACTTCCACAACTTTACGGTGGGCAAGGCCCCGACAGACCCGAGCTCGACTCGCATTATGCGTTCACTTACTGTGTCCGATCCGTTCGTGATCAACGGCACTGAGTGGGTTTCAGTGAAGATTCACGGCCAGTCCTTTATGCTGCATCAGATTCGCAAAATGATTGCATTGGCCGTCCTTATAGTGCGAACAAACTCCTCGCCTGAGAAAGTAAAGACGCTTTTCAATCACGACAAGGTGTCTATCCCAAAAGCGCCCGCTCTCGGATTGCTGCTTGAACGCCCCATCTACGATGCGTATAATCAGCGGCTGGGGAAGCTTGGCCTTGAGCCGATCACGTTTGATCCTTACAACGAGAGGATCGACGCGTTCAAGCAGAAGTTTGTTTACGATCGCATTTATGCTCAGGAAGCGCAGGAAAACGAGTTCCACTCGTTTTTCGGTTATATGGACACTTATCGAGTAGCGGGACTTCTGGATTTCCTGCTCGATATCCGGTCGGACCCGGTTCCTGATGCACCCGAAGCTGTTAATGACTCTGAGTCTGATAATGAAGAAAACAACGAGGACAATGAGGGCTAAGTAGAGATACACCAGTAGTAATGGGTTGCTTTTGTCGGTGACAGTGCTTTGCTTTAGTTTACATGACACGATTGTAGTTAGTAGTAGAGAATAAATAATATTGTAAAATAAGTCTAATACAGTGTGGCTCCAGGTATACTCAAGGGCTCTTCCTCAGAATACTCTTCCTCGTCTTCCGATTGCTCCTCTTCAGTTTCACCAGTTTCAAGCTCTCCACTGCCAATAACTAAGACTTGCGGTTTCTCTTTATCCTCACTGGCTACACCATTTTCGTCCTCGTCAGTCTCCTTCTCGTCTTCTGCATATTCCGCTTCCGCTTCCTCTGCTTCTGCTTGTTTCTTCTTGCCATCCCAGTTCGCAACAGACTCGCCGTTTTCAACTCGTTTCAGGACTCCAGCCTCAGCAGCTTTAATGCTTGCAAAATCAGTGCACTGCGAGTACAATTCCAGCAGATCCGCATTCAGCTCAAGAAACGCGTGTCCCCACGAGAACTTGCTCATTAGCTCGTCGGCCCAGTCAAAGTGGCCCGTAATCGCAAAACACGCAGCAACCGCTTCGACGCAGTTCAAGCGCCACGGCTTTCCAAAGTTTGTCTGGTTTGCTGCGTACAAAAAGGGCAACAAGCGTAGGTGCTTACCTCCAATTTTGCCAAATGGAATCTCATCGATGCGTGCCCAGGAACATTCCACAACTGCGACACCAAACTGTTCCACAATTTCAGCATCATCAGGGCATACTGGCTCCTTGCCATTGGGACTGACTGATAAACCATTGAATTTCTGGCCAATGCGGAGCGGACGCATTATGCCCAAACGCTCAAGTTTCTTGCCACTACATCGCTTTGGATCGCAATGCTTGAAGTCCCACATAGCAACCTTTGCTGGGAAGTCCGATTTTGGGCGATATTTCGCCTCCTGGTGGCGATTGTAGCCCATGTTCAGCGAGGTTCAAGAGAAACTGAAATTTCACACCCTAAGCTGTCGAAAACCTCGTGCCACTTTTGTGGCAGCAGTTGAGCTGAAAGACCTTACCCAGAAGACGATTCCCAGAAATCATGTGAACATACTTGCGGGCTAAGCGACGTATTTGGCGTGTCTCGACCGCTCGCTAAGTGCTGGGAGAGCGGGCTCTGGTGGCAGTAGACTCAATAGTATGCTACTCCATCCCGTACTCAATGCGCTTTTCAACGAAGATGCCTTGGTTCCCAGCAAGCAGCTCCAGATTGTGCGTAGCCAGCTTCAGAAGGTGAGCCTTGAGCCTTATATTGTCATTCTTCTCCCCCCAATTGAGCTTCTGCGGCAGCAGGTAGACAGCGAAACGTTTTATCACGACACGTACCTGCTATCTCACATTGTCTCTATTGATTGGCAGCATGCTGGTGCTCCGCTCTCCACCTTCAATGGAGGGAACTGGAGTCTGAGCATCACGAACGAACAGGTTATCCCTGGTCAGGGATTTCCTCCCGCATCCAGCTCAGCAGTTAAGATAAGCTCCTCTCGACTTTGGAGTCCTGGACTATCGCATCTTCGCTTCAACGCCACTTTTCTTGTGCTTGAAATGGAAGGGCTGCTTCTCACAAACGATACGCCTCGGCGATTCAGTCTATTTGCTTCCCCTGGCACCAGCACCCCTTTACTTGACGAGAGTTTTGATGTTGAGAGCTTTGCATGGAGTCGCTCGCTCCCAGCAGTAACCGAAACGGAGCAGAAAACTGGCCCAACCACTCGAAGACAGAACCATATGAAGCACCCAGCCTCAGAACTGGGGCGTACAAAGGCGCAGCGTGAACAGAACATGGCCAGGTTCGATTACACTCTTGCATGCTTACAGCAGGATGTTGTTTCGGCCTCTGAACTCGCGGACCGCTATCATGCTGCCGTGCGCAGAGGCCGCGAAACCTTGGTGGACGGTGGTGCTATCTTCACGGAGTCCAGTGATCCCGAGGCACCCGAAGACCGCTTGACGATGCGCACAATTTACGAATACGCAGAGTCGAAGCTAGCTCAGTTCATCATCGCCAAATTAGATGACCTGCTTGCTCGTGAACGTGATGACGTCCCATTCCCTCAAATTCAGCGAGATCTGCGCAGCTTAGACCTTAGCCAGGTAGAGGTTCCAGGGCTCAGTGACGTGCACATTGATGCTTACGAGCGGGCCATTGTCAAGTCTGCGCAAACACTGGATCGCTTGATCGGCGTGCACGACTCAGAAACCATATGTCGAGTATTTCTACAGTCTCTCGATGATTTGACAGACCCTCGTTTGGGTACAGTCTCGGCTGACACGCTTCTCGGGCTGTTTATGTTGAGCGTTCTTCGAGCTTCGCGCGACACAGCAGCTGTCATCGAGAGAAATCTGTACTTCGTGGCCCGCTTCTCCTTCCGGTCAGCGGATGCAAACTATGCCGAGGTAAGTGCAGGTCGGCTGTCGTACACCCTGATGGTTGTGGAAAGCGTAATTCTGCAGCTTCGCATGGAGCGAAAGCGGCTTATTCCGCTGGCGGAGCTAAACTTGAAGGCTTGGCATGCCTTGGAAGTCGATGATCGCGCGCTACTTGAGCAAATTCATGAGAAGGACCCAAGCGTTTTGTTGACTCGTAAGGCGGGGAAATCCATTCTTTTCCTGGCCGCTGAACGGCCGGTCGTTCCCAATTCTGATGGTCGAGGCGAGGCGAAGAGTGAAGATAACAATGCAGCGGGCGAAACACCTTTGTTTCTTTTTATTCTGCGCCGGTTTTCTTCCCTTTTTGGCCGAGACTTCCTGCTGCGAGACCGCGATATGGAGGGGCGTACTATTCTTATGGCTGTGCTTCATGACGTGGCGCTAACCAACGCGGTACTTGAAGTAGTTAGAGACTCGTCCGCCTTCTTTGTGGCAACAGATGTCCATAATCGTAGTGTGGCGCATATCTTGCAAGAGCCGTCAATTGTCGCAGTTGTTGAGAAGGCCGGGCATCTGCTGAACTGGACTCAGCGCGAGTCATTGCAAGGTGACACGCCCTTACTGGCGCTCGCTCGCCGGGGGCTGTTAGCCCATGTTATTGACTTTTGTGGGAACTTTTGGGATCACATTGACGCCGTGGGTAATAGCCTTTTGCATGTGGCTGTCAACACGGCGCCTGAGCTCCTTCTAAGGCTTCTCATGCTTCCGTCTTGTGATGTGAATTGGGCGAATTCGAAAGGACGCACGCCATTGATGGTGGCTATCCAAGAAGCATCGATCGAGCTACTTCTCCAGGCAGGTGCCGATCCATGGTATATTGACAGCAGCGATGCAGAACAAACAAGCAGCCCAGCGATACGGCGGAGCTTATACTCCCATAACACGGACAACCCAGTGGTCCAGAATACCCATCGGCCAGATGAGCGCCTTGTGTTTCAGCCTGCTTCAAGATTGATTGGAGTGCGGAAATTCGACGACTTTTTGGTCTTGAAGACACAGCTTCGCACGATGTACCCATTTTCATGGCTTCCGCGGTTTGAGTGGCTGTACAGCTCTCTCGAGAATAACGGCGTGGGCCATCATTTTTTCGGAGCTTTCTTGTGGGACGATGCTTTTAGAGTCGGATTTTGGCTGAGGCTGCTCCATCATCATGGGACCTTCAAGTCGTCTCCTCCGGTTGTTGAATTCTACAGCCCAGAGAAAGAAAGTGGTCAGGAACTGTCAAGAGCCGATGACGGGCACCATAACCGGAAAATAAGCCAACTAGACCGGGAAGAAGTCAATTCAATAACGTCATTCTGTCAGTTCGGCATGGAGCAGCTTAACACACTCGAGTCGGCGCTAAGGATGTTTGCACGCGGTTTTCTGTCTGCACAAGAGACTCAATTCGATATGGAATCGGTAGTCGCTTTGGCTGAGACTGAGCTTCAGAAGCTTGGAAAGCTCACAAAAAGCAAATTTCAACCAATAAAGTCTCACAGAGCTGCCTCTTCGTTGCCGCGCGAAACTGTGGTTGTTCTAGATCAACTCATAAAGAGCACTGAGGATCTGAGACACAGTCTTGTGCGTCCCATCAATCTCTCACACAAGCTTGCCGCCACGAAAAACCTGGTAGTGGATTGTCGTGAACGGCTTCAAGTACTGGCCGAAAATAAGAGCTCACCGTCGTGGCTCATTCCACGCTTGGAAACGAAGCGTGTGTCTGACATCCAATCTTTAGAGGACGGGGTCTCGAACGGTCGCAAACGAGTGACGGAGCTAGAGGCAAGCATCCGCGAAGCGCATTTCGCTCTGGCAAGCGAACTTAGTGCTTTTAATACCTTCCAGGAGAACGAAATTTTGGATCAAATTGGCAAATGGGCGCAGCACCGGCTGCAGGCAGCCAGGGACCATCTGCGTCAATTGGACTACGGATACATTCCGAGGCGTGAGCCGAAGGATTGCCCAAAATAGAGGTCAAATAAGTTACTTCTGTATTACTAGATTACTTGAAGTTCTTCATCATATCTTGCATTTCTGGGTTGTTCATCATGTCGCCCAGTTCGCTCATGTCCGGCATACTGCCGCCGCGCATGCGCTCCTGCATGGACTTGGCCATAGGGCTGTTCATGATGTTCTTCAGCGCATCCGGATCCGACATAAGGCCCTTGGCCATCTGCTGGATCTGGGGGTTGTTCATAAAGCTGGAAAGCTGGCTCAAATCAAACCCGCCTGGTCCAGCCCCCGGCCCGGCTCCAGCTCCTGCACCAGCGCCGGTGTCTGCTGTCTCCTTGTCCTGGTTCGTCAGGTCCGAGCTTCCGCGCTTCGCCATTTCCTCGGCGTACCTCTTCTTGATGTTGTCATAGTCGCGCTTCATTCCCTCGCTGGGCGAGTCGCCTTCAGCCTTGAGACCAGCCTCGTATGCTTCCAGTGATCCCTTAAGGTCACCCTCGGACCACAGGGCAAGGCCTAGACGAGAGTAGCCCTTCGAATAGGTCGGGTCAAGCTCAATAGACTTACGCGCATCCTCCACGGCACGTTTGCTAAGACTAAGGTACGTGAACGCGGCAGCGCGGTTCGAGTAGTACAGTGCCTTGTGGGGGTTCTTGGCAATCGCCTTCGTGTAAGCATCGGCGGCCTCCTGATACTTGCGCTGGCTCATCAATTTGTTGCCGCTTGCCTTCAACGCCTCGGCTTCGGCTTTGACCTCTTCAGAAACCGAGTCCGAGGCTGAGGAAGCAGAGGCTGTGCCAGAGCCAGCCGCTAAGGGCGATGTCTCAGCCGACCCTGGGCTTGTGCCCTTTTTGTAGATCTCCAGAAGATCGGTCGGCTTCGCATCGTCGGGCACCTTGAAAGTTTCACGGATGCAATCGATTGCCAGCTCGAGCGACTCTTTCTCGTCACCGGCAACCTCACCCTTCTTTATGCTCTGCTCAAGGAAGCCTACAATGTCCGCAATAAGCTGTTGTTTGCTCATTTGTTTTGCTGTCACCGAGAAAGAAAGTCAATAAATAGGTGGAGGGTGGGGATGCGACACGTCGTTTTCCAATGCGCATGTATGCTACGTAATACTGCTATTTAAGTACTGTCATTGTGGAGAAGGCGGAGAAAGCGCCACTGAGCGGTTTGAGACAAAGAGAATAGTGTAGACCCGGGATAACAGCTCCCCTCATTAGAGTCGGATACTAGCTCATCGCAATTCCATGCTATTACTGGTAATGCTGCAATGGGGTAGACTCATAGCTAGCTTATGACCCAATTCGTTGTTATTACTACTGATAGTACGCAAAGGTTCTAAACAAGTTCCTTATATGGACACATACAAACCTAATCTACGCATTTTGAAGACTGGCCTTCCCGAACTGGAGTACTCCAGTCAAAGTCCGGTCCTCGTACGTGTGGTTCAGGGTTTAGGCACTGACGGTTCATAAACAAGGCTAGTAGTGCCTGTGCTAGGTAGGCCATGGCTCCTGAGCTCGCTAACTCTTTCGTACTTGATAATCGCAGAAAGCCATGTGGTTGCTCAATTTGCTTGTTGTGACTACTCTTGCGATTGTTTACGCTCGTCACGATTCGAATGATAGCTCGCAGGAACCGTATGTGCATACTATGGAAATAGATGGCAATGAGTTTGTGGACTCCGATACTGGGGAGAGATTCCTTATACGTGGCATAGACTACCAACCAGGTGGGTCTGCGAGCTATACAAAAACAAGCGACCCTTTGAGTGACGTAGAGGTTTGTGCACGCGATGTTTACCTTTTTCAGAAACTTGGTATAAACACTGTGCGGGTTTACACAATAAATCCTCGTTTGAATCATGATGCTTGCATGACAATGCTCGCAGCAGCGAACATTTACTTACTGCTCGACGTGAACTCGCCCTTGGTCGGAGAGAGCATAAACCGGTACGAGCCCTGGACAACCTACACGCCCGATTATTTGAGACATGTGTTTGAGGTTGTTGATCAGTTCAGCAGATACAACAACACCTTAGGCTTCTTTATTGGAAACGAGATTGTCAATGACGAGCGTTCAGCAGCAGTGTCTCCGCCTTATGTCAAGGCGGTGACTCGTGACGTTAAGGACTACATGTACTACAATTGCCACCGGTCTGTCCCATTGGGATACTCTGCGGCTGACGATCTGCGTTACCGAAAGCAGTTGTCTCATTATCTCACCTGTGGCCCTCGCGAAACAGCAGTTGACTTCTACGGCGTCAATTCTTACCAGTGGTGCGGAAAGCAGACAATTCGCAGTTCAGGTTATGACGTGCTAATCAAAGATCACGCAGATTTCAAGGTACCAGTCTTTTTCTCTGAGTTTGGATGCAATCTTGTCAAGCCGCGCCTATTCCAGGAAGTCTCCACCATCTTCTCTCCCGCCATGACTGACACGTTCAGTGGTGGACTCGTGTACGAGTTCACGCAAGAGGAAAACGATTACGGGCTCGTTGACATTGACAAGTTTGGAAATGCTCTATTACGCGACGATTTCGCTACGCTTCAAAAACAGTACAAAGACGTCTCTGAGCCCGAGAAAGCCAGCCTCAGCAGCACTTCAGGGGCATCGGCCAGCAGCGCGCCTATTACATTCTCCGAGACTACGTCTATTGTGACTGCATTTAGCGCGGGTACTACAGGCGAGGGCCTGACCCGTGGCGGGGCAAGCGAAAGTGCACCTGGCGTGAATACTAGCAGCACGTCGGCAACTGTTGTCAAAATAAGTGTGCAATCAAACACAGACGCAAGCTCAGCCGTGATTGGAGAGCTTTCCACTGTTGACGATCAGCGCACTAATGAGACTGTGCAGGCAACTGAAGGTTCCGACTATCGTTCTAAGCGCAGCTCTCGACTAAGCCAAGGGGTCCCGTCAAAGGATCAGCTCAAAACGTGTCTCTCTTCATATCCAAATTTGAGTGGGGCCCGGCTTGATATACCCGACAGCTTTGGCACCGACATGATCCGCAATGGAGTCAGAATACACCGAGGCAAATACCTGCACTCCATATTTGAAGATGTTCCTGCAAGCAAATACGATATTACTCTCGCTGACGGTCATACAATTAATGGAGCACGCATGCAGATAGTCAATGACTTCCGCGCTCGATCCGGGGATCTCGGTGGAACTAGAAGCGGCGGATTAGGTAGTAGCACCGGCAGCCTAGAGGAGGTGCTGGAGGAGAAACCTAAGGCAGCAAAAGGTCGGAAAGCCAAGAGCAAGGAGTCGAAAACAACAAGCACCAATGCAGCAAGTAACTCAAAGGGTCTCAACTCTTTCTTGGTGTACCTAATGACTGGCGCTCTCCTCGCACCTCTTATAGTGCGTTAAGAGCACCCGTGGAAACCGGTTCAAAAACCGCATTGTGCTTCTAGCTTCGCCTCCGGGCGTATCTTTCAATTTTCAATTCATATAGAAATATCCGCACAGGCGAAATAACTCCCACAACCGCTGCGCGGTCTCTATATATTATAGCTCCATATTGCTGACTTAAACTGTCTTTCGGGATTAGCTTCGTTAGTGATGCTCGTGGACCAAACAGCTCTGCGCACACCCCAGGCATGCGCGTCACCACGGTTAATCACTGAGTTCCTCCAGGCGAGTCGCAAAGTATCGGATGACAATGTGCGCAACCGCCTAGGACAGGCTGGATGTGCACAGGTTCTGACCGAGGTCTATAGCGAGTGGCAGAAGCGAGACTCTCTTTTATCGTTCTGTGAGAAGGTTAGCGGGGGCTTTGCATCTGCTCAGACTGAGAGTGGCGAGTCTGACTTTGCGCGCCCGATATCGTGGCTCGTAGACCATTCGCGGGACCACATTGAGTTTGCCGCCACGCCGTCGGACCCGCGAGTGGATGCCTACGCAGCGCGAGACGAGAGCGAAAAGCGAGTGACAATGAGTTCGTTCGATTGGATCCGGTCGGAGCAAATTGCCGAGTCGATCATCCGTGACAGCACGCTGCAGAGAATCCGTGATCGTTGCGGCCAGGACTTTCCTTGGACATACTCGGCCCCAAACGAATGATGAACAGCCAGTGGGGCTTTCGGGATAATCTCCGTCTCCAACTAAACCTTGAGCAGCAACTGCTGGTTCAAACGTATTCTAATCTGTACATAAAGGCTAATAATTCCCGCTGCCTTTGGAGAAGTATTTCGACGGATTAACCTGGTCCGTCATTGCATGACGACCAGCCTGCTATCTATCTATTAAGGTAGTTCCCAGATTTGAAAATAAAATGCTCAAAGTTTCTTTACATGTGTCTTAAGTGTTGTTTTACTCGACCAGGCCCATGTCTTCAGCCTTGCGCAGTTGCTGCTTGCGCAACTCCCGCGACCGCTTTGCGGCATCCATCTGCTTTGAAGAGTCATGGTTGTATCCTGGTCCACTATCCCCGTCGTCTCCATCCGCGTCCTTTACAGCTTCAACCTGAACATCCTCGCGCTTGAGCAGAGATATTATATATGGGTTGTTGGCCAGCTGGCTATGAAGGCCGGGTCCGAAAACCCAGCGCAGATGCTCAACAACAACTAAGCTTGCCCATGTCGTGACGCCAATGCCCTTGCTCAAAGTATGTTTGTGATACTGAGACACAAGAGCAGAGACGTCGTTGTCTTCGGGATCAACGTCGGCAGCAGCAGCTATTTCCTCAGGGCTGCGAAGCTTGAACCGGCACAGCTTGAGCACACTCTTCACTAGCAGATTTTGGATCTTCTTATCTCTTTTGGCCGTACGAGAGATGGACTCTTGAGTCATGTTCTCGAGAACGGTGATGATCTCCTCTGCAGCCTCGCGGTTGTCGCCATTTTGCAAAACAGACGGGTCCGCGAGTTCGAAGAACACGGCAATCACCTTCACCGCTGCCAGTTTTGGGGCCAACTGCTGAACCTCGAGCATTGGGACCATGGAAAACAACCAGTCGCTAACGACCTCATTAATGGATCCCCGGGATGTGAGTGTCGTGATCAGGGCGGCACCGTTCAGTGCTGCCGCCGCCAGAGGCGCGTTTTCGTCATCAGAAACGCCCTCGGCAACCTCCATCAGCGTGCCCACGACGCGCTCCATACCGTAGCCGCCGCCACCTGCGTTCAAAAAATATGAGAGCACCGCAAACGTCGTTGCCATTGCTGCCTTGACGTCTGGCGAGGAATGGTCCGTGATGCGCTTCAGAAGCGTCGGCATTAAGTGATGTACGAGGTCTACGCACTCCTCAATGCGTGGATCTGATTCGTTGCCCTCAGTGAGAGTAACCGCCGCCGTAATGAGTTGCAGAGAGGTCGTTGCCTCGACATCTGTTCGCGCAGTAAGGAACGCATTCACAATGGTCGAGAACAGCTCGTAGTTGATCACGCCCGGATCGTACTTTGTAACAAACTCTGTGAGCAAGGTTCCTAAGGCCTGCTCCCTCGCCAGTTCCGATGTCTTTCGGCGGTCCTCGCTGAGCACCTCAATACTATGTACGAACCTGTTTTTGTTGAAGCCGTGCTGCGGCTTGTCGGGTCCAGTTTCGTCCCGCAGGAGCCTCAGCCGCTCCTGCAATTGATTTGAATACAGCGGCGAGGAGAAGCTGCCATCGAAGACATCGTCGTCGTGCTTCGGAGTCTGAATTCCCGACGTCAATTGCGATTGCGCCACTGACTTCATGTGGGGAACAGGTTAACTGGCCCACACGACGCCCTTATATTTGCTGAACGTCAAAACACGATACGCTCTGTGGAATTTGCGGGTCTGCGGTTGGGCTAAGAGTACTAACTACACAAGGCGCTCACAGGTTTTGACACTTGCTTGAAGGAGCAAACTAGATGCGGAGTCATCATTGGTGATATTGAAGGGAGAATTCTTAGGCAAAGAGAACTCAACATTGTATTTGCTTTTGCCAGCTGCCTGTATCGCTAAACCCGGGCATCTCATGATAAGGACCAGGCGCGCCAAGCC